>JAWNLY010000188.1:3577500-3636557 GCA_035042045.1 Drosophila melanosoma | reverse complement strand
AATGCGAAAAATGTCAATATCTCCATTATTAACGAAGATATGGCAGTTTTAAAAATTTTTGAAAAAAAAATGCGAAAAATGTCGATATCTCCATTATTAACGAAGATATGGCAGTTTTAAAAATTTAAGAAAAAAAATGCGAAAAATGTCAATATCTCCATTATTAACGAAGATATGGCAGTTTTAAAAATTTTTGAAAAAAAAATGCGAAAAATGTCAATATCTCCATTATTAACGAAGATATGGCAGTTTTAAAAATTTAAGAAAAAAAATGCGAAAAATGTCAATATCTCCATTATTAACAAAGATATGGCAGTTTTAAAAATTTTTGAAAAAAAATGCGAAAAATGTCGATATCTCCATTATTAACGAAGATATGGCAGTTTTAAAAATTTAAGAAAAAAAATGCGAAAAATGTCAATATCTCCATTATTAACGAAGATATGGCAGTTTTAAAAATTTTTGAAAAAAAAATGCGAAAAATGTCAATATCTCCATTATTAACGAAGATATGGCAGTTTTAAAAATTTTTGAAAAAAAAATGCGAAAAATGTCAATATCTCCATTATTAACGAAGATATGGCAGTTTTAAAAATTTATGAAAAAAAAATGCGAAAAATGTCAATATCTCCATTATTAACGAAGATATGGCAGTTTTAAAAATTTAAGAAAAAAAATGCGAAAAATGTCAATATCTCCATTATTAACGAAGATATGGCAGTTTTAAAAATTTAAGAAAAAAAATGCGAAAAATGTCAATATCTCCATTATTAACGAAGATATGGCAGTTTTAAAAATTTTTGAAAAAAAAATGCGAAAAATGTCAATATCTCCATTATTAACGAAGATATGGCAGTTTTAAAAATTTAAGAAAAAAAATGCGAAAAATGTCAATATCTCCATTATTAACGAAGATATGGCAGTTTTAAAAATTTTTGAAAAAAAAATGCGAAAAATGTCGATATCTCCATTATTAACGAAGATATGGCAGTTTTAAAAATTTAAGAAAAAAAATGCGAAAAATGTCGATATCTCCATTATTAACGAAGATATGGCAGTTTTAAAAATTTTTGAAAAAAAAATGCGAAAAATGTCAATATCTCCATTATTAACGAAGATATGGCAGTTTTAAAAATTTAAGAAAAAAAATGCGAAAAATGTCAATATCTCCATTATTAACGAAGATATGGCAGTTTTAAAAATTTTTGAAAAAAAAATGCGAAAAATGTCAATATCTCCATTATTAACGAAGATATGGCAGTTTTAAAAATTTAAGAAAAAAAAATGCGAAAAATGTCAATATCTCCATTATTAACGAAGATATGGCAGTTTTAAAAATTTTTGAAAAAAAAATGCGAAAAATGTCGATATCTCCATTATTAACGAAGATATGGCAGTTTTAAAAATTTAAGAAAAAAAATGCGAAAAATGTCAATATCTCCATTATTAACGAAGATATGGCAGTTTTAAAAATTTTTGAAAAAAAATGCGAAAAATGTCAATATCTCCATTATTAACGAAGATATGGCAGTTTTAAAAATTTTTGAAAAAAAAATGCGAAAAATGTCAATATCTCCATTATTAACGAAGATATGGCAGTTTTAAAAATTTTTGAAAAAAAAATGCGAAAAATGTCAATATCTCCATTATTAACGAAGATATGGCAGTTTTAAAAATTTAAGAAAAAAAATGCGAAAAATGTCAATATCTCCATTATTAACGAAGATATGGCAGTTTTAAAAATTTTAGAAAAAAAAATGCGAAAAATGTCAATATCTCCATTATTAACGAAGATATGGCAGTTTTAAAAATTTAAGAAAAAAAATGCGAAAAATGTCAATATCTCCATTATTAACGAAGATATGGCAGTTTTAAAAATTTAAGAAAAAAAATGCGAAAAATGTCAATATCTCCATTATTAACGAAGATATGGCAGTTTTAAAAATTTAAGAAAAAAAAATGCGAAAAATGTCAATATCTCCATTATTAACGAAGATATGGCAGTTTTAAAAATTTTTGAAAAAAAAATGCGAAAAATGTCAATATCTCCATTATTAACGAAGATATGGCAGTTTTAAAAATTTAAGAAAAAAAATGCGAAAAATGTCAATATCTCCATTATTAACGAAGATATGGCAGTTTTAAAAATTTAAGAAAAAAAATGCGAAAAATGTCAATATCTCCATTATTAACGAAGATATGGCAGTTTTAAAAATTTAAGAAAAAAAATGCGAAAAATGTCAATATCTCCATTATTAACGAAGATATGGCAGTTTTAAAAATTTTTGAAAAAAAAATGCGAAAAATGTCAATATCTCCATTATTAACGAAGATATGGCAGTTTTAAAAATTTAAGAAAAAAAATGCGAAAAATGTCAATATCTCCATTATTAACGAAGATATGGCAGTTTTAAAAATTTTAGAAAAAAAATGCGAAAAATGTCAATATCTCCATTATTAACGAAGATATGGCAGTTTTAAAAATTTTTGAAAAAAAAATGCGAAAAATGTCAATATCTCCATTATTAACGAAGATATGGCAGTTTTAAAAATTTTTAAGAAAAAAAATGCGAAAAATGTCAATATCTCCATTATTAACGAAGATATGGCAGTTTTAAAAATTTAAGAAAAAAAATGCGAAAAATGTCGATATCTCCATTATTAACGAAGATATGGCAGTTTTAAAAATTTAAGAAAAAAAATGCGAAAAATGTCAATATCTCCATTATTAACGAAGATATGGCAGTTTTAAAAATTTTTGAAAAAAAAATGCGAAAAATGTCAATATCTCCATTATTAACGAAGATATGGCAGTTTTAAAAATTTAAGAAAAAAAAATGCGAAAAATGTCAATATCTCCATTATTAACGAAGATATGGCAGTTTTAAAAATTTTTAAGAAAAAAAATGCGAAAAATGTCAATATCTCCATTATTAACGAAGATATGGCAGTTTTAAAAATTTAAGAAAAAAAATGCGAAAAATGTCAATATCTCCATTATTAACGAAGATATGGCAGTTTTAAAAATTTTTGAAAAAAAAATGCGAAAAATGTCAATATCTCCATTATTAACGAAGATATGGCAGTTTTAAAAATTTAAGAAAAAAAATGCGAAAAATGTCAATATCTCCATTATTAACGAAGATATGGCAGTTTTAAAAATTTTTGAAAAAAAAATGCGAAAAATGTCAATATCTCCATTATTAACGAAGATATGGCAGTTTTAAAAATTTAAGAAAAAAAATGCGAAAAATGTCAATATCTCCATTATTAACGAAGATATGGCAGTTTTAAAAATTTTTAAGAAAAAAAATGCGAAAAATGTCAATATCTCCATTATTAACGAAGATATGGCAGTTTTAAAAATTTAAGAAAAAAAATGCGAAAAATGTCAATATCTCCATTATTAACGAAGATATGGCAGTTTTAAAAATTTTTGAAAAAAAAATGCGAAAAATGTCAATATCTCCATTATTAACGAAGATATGGCAGTTTTAAAAATTTAAGAAAAAAAATGCGAAAAATGTCAATATCTCCATTATTAACGAAGATATGGCAGTTTTAAAAATTTTTGAAAAAAAAATGCGAAAAATGTCAATATCTCCATTATTAACGAAGATATGGCAGTTTTAAAAATTTAAGAAAAAAAATGCGAAAAATGTCAATATCTCCATTATTAACGAAGATATGGCAGTTTTAAAAATTTTTGAAAAAAAAATGCGAAAAATGTCAATATCTCCATTATTAACGAAGATATGGCAGTTTTAAAAATTTGAAAAAAAATGCGATATCTCCATTATTAACGAAGATATGGCAGTTTTAAAAATTTAAGAAAAAAATGCGAAAAATGTCAATATCTCCATTATTAACGAAGATATGGCAGTTTTAAAAATTTTTGAAAAAAAAATGCGAAAAATGTCAATATCTCCATTATTAACGAAGATATGGCAGTTTTAAAAATTTAAGAAAAAAAATGCGAAAAATGTCAATATCTCCATTATTAACGAAGATATGGCAGTTTTAAAAATTTAAGAAAAAAAATGCGAAAAATGTCAATATCTCCATTATTAACGAAGATATGGCAGTTTTAAAAATTTAAGAAAAAAAATGCGAAAAATGTCAATATCTCCATTATTAACGAAGATATGGCAGTTTTAAAAATTTTTGAAAAAAAAATGCGAAAAATGTCAATATCTCCATTATTAACGAAGATATGGCAGTTTTAAAAATTTTTGAAAAAAAAATGCGAAAAATGTCAATATCTCCATTATTAACGAAGATATGGCAGTTTTAAAAATTTAAGAAAAAAAATGCGAAAAATGTCAATATCTCCATTATTAACGAAGATATGGCAGTTTGTTTTAAAAATTTAAGAAAAAAAATGCGAAAAATGTCAATATCTCCATTATTAACGAAGATATGGCAGTTTTAAAAATTTTTGAAAAAAAAATGCGAAAAATGTCAATATCTCCATTATTAACGAAGATATGGCAGTTTTAAAAATTTAAGAAAAAAAAATGCGAAAAATGTCAATATCTCCATTATTAACGAAGATATGGCAGTTTTAAAAATTTAAGAAAAAAAATGCGAAAAATGTCAATATCTCCATTATTAACGAAGATATGGCAGTTTTAAAAATTTAAGAAAAAAAATGCGAAAAATGTCAATATCTCCATTATTAACGAAGATATGGCAGTTTTAAAAATTTTTGAAAAAAAAATGCGAAAAATGTCAATATCTCCATTATTAACGAAGATATGGCAGTTTTAAAAATTTAAGAAAAAAAATGCGAAAAATGTCAATATCTCCATTATTAACGAAGATATGGCAGTTTTAAAAATTTAAGAAAAAAAATGCGAAAAATGTCAATATCTCCATTATTAACGAAGATATGGCAGTTTTAAAAATTTAAGAAAAAAAATGCGAAAAATGTCAATATCTCCATTATTAACGAAGATATGGCAGTTTTAAAAATTTAAGAAAAAAAATGCGAAAAATGTCAATATCTCCATTATTAACGAAGATATGGCAGTTTTAAAAATTTTTGAAAAAAAAATGCGAAAAATGTCAATATCTCCATTATTAACGAAGATATGGCAGTTTTAAAAATTTTTGAAAAAAAATGCGAAAAATGTCAATATCTCCATTATTAACGAAGATATGGCAGTTTTAAAAATTTAAGAAAAAAAATGCGAAAAATGTCAATATCTCCATTATTAACGAAGATATGGCAGTTTTAAAAATTTAAGAAAAAAAATGCGAAAAATGTCAATATCTCCATTATTAACGAAGATATGGCAGTTTTAAAAATTTTTGAAAAAAAAATGCGAAAAATGTCAATATCTCCATTATTAACGAAGATATGGCAGTTTTAAAAATTTAAGAAAAAAAATGCGAAAAATGTCAATATCTCCATTATTAACGAAGATATGGCAGTTTTAAAAATTTTTGAAAAAAAAATGCGAAAAATGTCAATATCTCCATTATTAACGAAGATATGGCAGTTTTAAAAATTTAAGAAAAAAAATGCGAAAAATGTCAATATCTCCATTATTAACGAAGATATGGCAGTTTTAAAAATTTTTGAAAAAAAATGCGAAAAATGTCAATATCTCCATTATTAACGAAGATATGGCAGTTTTAAAAATTTAAGAAAAAAAATGCGAAAAATGTCAATATCTCCATTATTAACGAAGATATGGCAGTTTTAAAAATTTTTGAAAAAAAAATGCGAAAAATGTCAATATCTCCATTATTAACGAAGATATGGCAGTTTTAAAAATTTAAGAAAAAAAATGCGAAAAATGTCAATATCTCCATTATTAACGAAGATATGGCAGTTTTAAAAATTTTTGAAAAAAAAATGCGAAAAATGTCAATATCTCCATTATTAACGAAGATATGGCAGTTTTAAAAATTTAAGAAAAAAAATGCGAAAAATGTCAATATCTCCATTATTAACGAAGATATGGCAGTTTTAAAAATTTTTGAAAAAAAAATGCGAAAAATGTCAATATCTCCATTATTAACGAAGATATGGCAGTTTTAAAAATTTAAGAAAAAAAATGCGAAAAATGTCAATATCTCCATTATTAACGAAGATATGGCAGTTTTAAAAATTTTTGAAAAAAAAATGCGAAAAATGTCAATATCTCCATTATTAACGAAGATATGGCAGTTTTAAAAATTTTTGAAAAAAAAATGCGAAAAATGTCAATATCTCCATTATTAACGAAGATATGGCAGTTTTAAAAATTTAAGAAAAAAAAATGCGAAAAATGTCAATATCTCCATTATTAACGAAGATATGGCAGTTTTAAAAATTTTTGAAAAAAAATGCGAAAAATGTCAATATCTCCATTATTAACGAAGATATGGCAGTTTTAAAAATTTTTGAAAAAAAAATGCGAAAAATGTCAATATCTCCATTATTAACGAAGATATGGCAGTTTTAAAAATTTAAGAAAAAAAATGCGAAAAATGTCAATATCTCCATTATTAACGAAGATATGGCAGTTTTAAAAATTTTTGAAAAAAAAATGCGAAAAATGTCAATATCTCCATTATTAACGAAGATATGGCAGTTTTAAAAATTTAAGAAAAAAAATGCGAAAAATGTCAATATCTCCATTATTAACGAAGATATGGCAGTTTTAAAAATTTTTGAAAAAAAAATGCGAAAAATGTCAATATCTCCATTATTAACGAAGATATGGCAGTTTTAAAAATTTAAGAAAAAAAAATGCGAAAAATGTCAATATCTCCATTATTAACGAAGATATGGCAGTTTTAAAAATTTAAGAAAAAAAAATGCGAAAAATGTCAATATCTCCATTATTAACGAAGATATGGCAGTTTTAAAAATTTTTGAAAAAAAAATGCGAAAAATGTCAATATCTCCATTATTAACGAAGATATGGCAGTTTTAAAAATTTAAGAAAAAAAATGCGAAAAATGTCAATATCTCCATTATTAACGAAGATATGGCAGTTTTAAAAATTTTTGAAAAAAAAATGCGAAAAATGTCAATATCTCCATTATTAACGAAGATATGGCAGTTTTAAAAATTTTAGAAAAAAAAATGCGAAAAATGTCAATATCTCCATTATTAACGAAGATATGGCAGTTTTAAAAATTTTTAAGAAAAAAAATGCGAAAAATGTCAATATCTCCATTATTAACGAAGATATGGCAGTTTTAAAAATTTAAGAAAAAAAATGCGAAAAATGTCAATATCTCCATTATTAACGAAGATATGGCAGTTTTAAAAATTTAAGAAAAAAAATGCGAAAAATGTCAATATCTCCATTATTAACGAAGATATGGCAGTTTTAAAAATTTTTGAAAAAAAATGCGAAAAATGTCAATATCTCCATTATTAACGAAGATATGGCAGTTTTAAAAATTTTTGAAAAAAAAATGCGAAAAATGTCAATATCTCCATTATTAACGAAGATATGGCAGTTTTAAAAATTTAAGAAAAAAAATGCGAAAAATGTCAATATCTCCATTATTAACGAAGATATGGCAGTTTTAAAAATTTAAGAAAAAAAATGCGAAAAATGTCAATATCTCCATTATTAACGAAGATATGGCAGTTTTAAAAATTTTTGAAAAAAAAATGCGAAAAATGTCAATATCTCCATTATTAACGAAGATATGGCAGTTTTAAAAATTTTTGAAAAAAAAATGCGAAAAATGTCAATATCTCCATTATTAACGAAGATATGGCAGTTTTAAAAATTTTAGAAAAAAAATGCGAAAAATGTCAATATCTCCATTATTAACGAAGATATGGCAGTTTTAAAAATTTTTGAAAAAAAATGCGAAAAATGTCAATATCTCCATTATTAACGAAGATATGGCAGTTTTAAAAATTTTTGAAAAAAAAATGCGAAAAATGTCAATATCTCCATTATTAACGAAGATATGGCAGTTTTAAAAATTTTTGAAAAAAAAATGCGAAAAATGTCAATATCTCCATTATTAACGAAGATATGGCAGTTTTAAAAATTTTTGAAAAAAAAATGCGAAAAATGTCAATATCTCCATTATTAACGAAGATATGGCAGTTTTAAAAATTTAAGAAAAAAAATGCGAAAAATGTCAATATCTCCATTATTAACGAAGATATGGCAGTTTTAAAAATTTAAGAAAAAAAATGCGAAAAATGTCAATATCTCCATTATTAACGAAGATATGGCAGTTTTAAAAATTTAAGAAAAAAAATGCGAAAAATGTCAATATCTCCATTATTAACGAAGATATGGCAGTTTTAAAAATTTTTAAGAAAAAAAATGCGAAAAATGTCAATATCTCCATTATTAACGAAGATATGGCAGTTTTAAAAATTTTTGAAAAAAAAATGCGAAAAATGTCAATATCTCCATTATTAACGAAGATATGGCAGTTTTAAAAATTTAAGAAAAAAAAATGCGAAAAATGTCAATATCTCCATTATTAACGAAGATATGGCAGTTTTAAAAATTTTTGAAAAAAAAATGCGAAAAATGTCAATATCTCCATTATTAACGAAGATATGGCAGTTTTAAAAATTTTTGAAAAAAAATGCGAAAAATGTCAATATCTCCATTATTAACGAAGATATGGCAGTTTTAAAAATTTTAGAAAAAAAATGCGAAAAATGTCAATATCTCCATTATTAACGAAGATATGGCAGTTTTAAAAATTTAAGAAAAAAAATGCGAAAAATGTCAATATCTCCATTATTAACGAAGATATGGCAGTTTTAAAAATTTTTGAAAAAAAAATGCGAAAAATGTCAATATCTCCATTATTAACGAAGATATGGCAGTTTTAAAAATTTTTGAAAAAAAAATGCGAAAAATGTCAATATCTCCATTATTAACGAAGATATGGCAGTTTTAAAAATTTAAGAAAAAAAATGCGAAAAATGTCAATATCTCCATTATTAACGAAGATATGGCAGTTTTAAAAATTTTAGAAAAAAAATGCGAAAAATGTCAATATCTCCATTATTAACGAAGATATGGCAGTTTTAAAAATTTTTGAAAAAAAAATGCGAAAAATGTCAATATCTCCATTATTAACGAAGATATGGCAGTTTTAAAAATTTAAGAAAAAAAATGCGAAAAATGTCAATATCTCCATTATTAACGAAGATATGGCAGTTTTAAAAATTTAAGAAAAAAAAATGCGAAAAATGTCAATATCTCCATTATTAACGAAGATATGGCAGTTTTAAAAATTTTTGAAAAAAAATGCGAAAAATGTCAATATCTCCATTATTAACGAAGATATGGCAGTTTTAAAAATTTTTGAAAAAAAAATGCGAAAAATGTCAATATCTCCATTATTAACGAAGATATGGCAGTTTTAAAAATTTTTGAAAAAAAATGCGAAAAATGTCAATATCTCCATTATTAACGAAGATATGGCAGTTTTAAAAATTTAAGAAAAAAAATGCGAAAAATGTCAATATCTCCATTATTAACGAAGATATGGCAGTTTTAAAAATTTTAGAAAAAAAATGCGAAAAATGTCAATATCTCCATTATTAACGAAGATATGGCAGTTTTAAAAATTTAAGAAAAAAAAATGCGAAAAATGTCAATATCTCCATTATTAACGAAGATATGGCAGTTTTAAAAATTTTTGAAAAAAAAATGCGAAAAATGTCAATATCTCCATTATTAACGAAGATATGGCAGTTTTAAAAATTTAAGAAAAAAAATGCGAAAAATGTCAATATCTCCATTATTAACGAAGATATGGCAGTTTTAAAAATTTAAGAAAAAAAATGCGAAAAATGTCAATATCTCCATTATTAACGAAGATATGGCAGTTTTAAAAATTTAAGAAAAAAAAATGCGAAAAATGTCAATATCTCCATTATTAACGAAGATATGGCAGTTTTAAAAATTTTTGAAAAAAAATGCGAAAAATGTCAATATCTCCATTATTAACGAAGATATGGCAGTTTTAAAAATTTTAGAAAAAAAATGCGAAAAATGTCAATATCTCCATTATTAACGAAGATATGGCAGTTTTAAAAATTTAAGAAAAAAAATGCGAAAAATGTCAATATCTCCATTATTAACGAAGATATGGCAGTTTTAAAAATTTTTGAAAAAAAAATGCGAAAAATGTCAATATCTCCATTATTAACGAAGATATGGCAGTTTTAAAAATTTAAGAAAAAAAATGCGAAAAATGTCAATATCTCCATTATTAACGAAGATATGGCAGTTTTAAAAATTTTTGAAAAAAAAATGCGAAAAATGTCAATATCTCCATTATTAACGAAGATATGGCAGTTTTAAAAATTTTAGAAAAAAAAATGCGAAAAATGTCAATATCTCCATTATTAACGAAGATATGGCAGTTTTAAAAATTTTTGAAAAAAAAATGCGAAAAATGTCAATATCTCCATTATTAACGAAGATATGGCAGTTTTAAAAATTTTTGAAAAAAAAATGCGAAAAATGTCAATATCTCCATTATTAACGAAGATATGGCAGTTTTAAAAATTTAAGAAAAAAAAATGCGAAAAATGTCAATATCTCCATTATTAACGAAGATATGGCAGTTTTAAAAATTTTTGAAAAAAAATGCGAAAAATGTCAATATCTCCATTATTAACGAAGATATGGCAGTTTTAAAAATTTTTGAAAAAAAATGCGAAAAATGTCAATATCTCCATTATTAACGAAGATATGGCAGTTTTAAAAATTTATGAAAAAAAAATGCGAAAAATGTCAATATCTCCATTATTAACGAAGATATGGCAGTTTTAAAAATTTAAGAAAAAAAAATGCGAAAAATGTCAATATCTCCATTATTAACGAAGATATGGCAGTTTTAAAAATTTTTGAAAAAAAAATGCGAAAAATGTCAATATCTCCATTATTAACGAAGATATGGCAGTTTTAAAAATTTTTAAGAAAAAAAATGCGAAAAATGTCAATATCTCCATTATTAACGAAGATATGGCAGTTTTAAAAATTTTTGAAAAAAAAATGCGAAAAATGTCAATATCTCCATTATTAACGAAGATATGGCAGTTTTAAAAATTTTTGAAAAAAAAATGCGAAAAATGTCAATATCTCCATTATTAACGAAGATATGGCAGTTTTAAAAATTTAAGAAAAAAAATGCGAAAAATGTCAATATCTCCATTATTAACGAAGATATGGCAGTTTTAAAAATTTAAGAAAAAAAAATGCGAAAAATGTCAATATCTCCATTATTAACGAAGATATGGCAGTTTTAAAAATTTAAGAAAAAAAAATGCGAAAAATGTCAATATCTCCATTATTAACGAAGATATGGCAGTTTTAAAAATTTTAGAAAAAAAATGCGAAAAATGTCAATATCTCCATTATTAACGAAGATATGGCAGTTTTAAAAATTTTTGAAAAAAAAATGCGAAAAATGTCAATATCTCCATTATTAACGAAGATATGGCAGTTTTAAAAATTTTTGAAAAAAAATGCGAAAAATGTCAATATCTCCATTATTAACGAAGATATGGCAGTTTTAAAAATTTAAGAAAAAAAATGCGAAAAATGTCAATATCTCCATTATTAACGAAGATATGGCAGTTTTAAAAATTTAAGAAAAAAAATGCGAAAAATGTCAATATCTCCATTATTAACGAAGATATGGCAGTTTTAAAAATTTAAGAAAAAAAATGCGAAAAATGTCAATATCTCCATTATTAACGAAGATATGGCAGTTTTAAAAATTTTTGAAAAAAAAATGCGAAAAATGTCAATATCTCCATTATTAACGAAGATATGGCAGTTTTAAAAATTTTTGAAAAAAAAATGCGAAAAATGTCAATATCTCCATTATTAACGAAGATATGGCAGTTTTAAAAATTTTTGAAAAAAAAATGCGAAAAATGTCAATATCTCCATTATTAACGAAGATATGGCAGTTTTAAAAATTTAAGAAAAAAAATGCGAAAAATGTCAATATCTCCATTATTAACGAAGATATGGCAGTTTTAAAAATTTTTGAAAAAAAAATGCGAAAAATGTCAATATCTCCATTATTAACGAAGATATGGCAGTTTTAAAAATTTTTGAAAAAAAAATGCGAAAAATGTCAATATCTCCATTATTAACGAAGATATGGCAGTTTTAAAAATTTAAGAAAAAAAATGCGAAAAATGTCAATATCTCCATTATTAACGAAGATATGGCAGTTTTAAAAATTTAAGAAAAAAAATGCGAAAAATGTCAATATCTCCATTATTAACGAAGATATGGCAGTTTTAAAAATTTAAGAAAAAAAAATGCGAAAAATGTCAATATCTCCATTATTAACGAAGATATGGCAGTTTTAAAAATTTTTGAAAAAAAATGCGAAAAATGTCAATATCTCCATTATTAACGAAGATATGGCAGTTTTAAAAATTTTAGAAAAAAAAATGCGAAAAATGTCAATATCTCCATTATTAACGAAGATATGGCAGTTTTAAAAATTTAAGAAAAAAAATGCGAAAAATGTCAATATCTCCATTATTAACGAAGATATGGCAGTTTTAAAAATTTAAGAAAAAAAATGCGAAAAATGTCAATATCTCCATTATTAACGAAGATATGGCAGTTTTAAAAATTTAAGAAAAAAAAATGCGAAAAATGTCAATATCTCCATTATTAACGAAGATATGGCAGTTTTAAAAATTTTTGAAAAAAAATGCGAAAAATGTCAATATCTCCATTATTAACGAAGATATGGCAGTTTTAAAAATTTAAGAAAAAAAATGCGAAAAATGTCAATATCTCCATTATTAACGAAGATATGGCAGTTTTAAAAATTTTTGAAAAAAAAATGCGAAAAATGTCAATATCTCCATTATTAACGAAGATATGGCAGTTTTAAAAATTTTTGAAAAAAAAATGCGAAAAATGTCAATATCTCCATTATTAACGAAGATATGGCAGTTTTAAAAATTTAAGAAAAAAAATGCGAAAAATGTCAATATCTCCATTATTAACGAAGATATGGCAGTTTTAAAAATTTAAGAAAAAAAATGCGAAAAATGTCAATATCTCCATTATTAACGAAGATATGGCAGTTTTAAAAATTTAAGAAAAAAAATGCGAAAAATGTCAATATCTCCATTATTAACGAAGATATGGCAGTTTTAAAAATTTAAGAAAAAAAATGCGAAAAATGTCAATATCTCCATTATTAACGAAGATATGGCAGTTTTAAAAATTTAAGAAAAAAAATGCGAAAAATGTCAATATCTCCATTATTAACAAAGATATGGCAGTTTTAAAAATTTAAGAAAAAAAAATGAGATAAATGTCGATATCTCCATTATTAACGAAGATATGGCGGTTTTAAAAATGTTTGAAAAAAAAATGCGAAAAATGTCAATATCTCCATTATTAACGAAGATATGGCAGTTTTAAAAATTTAAGAAAAAAAATGCGAAAAATATCGATATCTCCATTATTAACGAAGATATGGCAGTTTTAAAAATTTAAGAAAAAAAATGCGAAAAATGTCAATATCTCCATTATTAACGAAGATATGGCAGTTTTAAAAATTTAAGAAAAAAAAATGCGAAAAATTTCAATATCTCCATTATTAACAAAGATATGGCAGTTTTGAAAATTTTTGAAAAAAAAATGCGAAAAATGTCGATATCTCCATTATTAACAAAGATATGTCAGTTTTAAAAATTTTTGAAAAAAAATGCGAAAAATGTCAATATCTCCATTATTAACGAAGATATCGCAGTTTTAAAAATTTAAGAAAAACAAGCGAAAAATGTCGATATCTTCATTATTAACGAAGATATGGCAGTTTTAAAAATTTAAGAAAAAAAAGCGAAAAATGTCAGTATCTCCATTATTAACAAAGATATGGCAGTTTTAAAAATTTTTGAAAAAAAAATGCGAAAAATGTCGATATCTCCATTATTAACAAAGATATGGCAGTTTTAAAAATTTTTGAAAAAAAATTGCGAAAAATGTCAATATCTCCATTATTAACGAAGATATGGCAGTTTTGAAAATTTTTGAAAAAAAAATGCGAAAAATGTCGATATCTCCATTATTAACAAAGATATGGCAGTTTTAAAAATTTAAGAAAAAAAAGCGAAAAATGTCGATATCTCCATTATTAACAAAGATATGTCAGTTTTAAAAATTTTTGAAAAAAAAAATGCGAAAAATGTCAATATCTCCATTATTAACAAAGATATGGCAGTTTTAAAAATTTTTGAAAAAAAAATGCGAAAAATGTCAATATCTCCATTATTAACGAAGATATGGCAGTTTTAAAAATTTAAGAAAAAAAATGCGAAAAATGTCAATATCTCCATTATTAACAAAGATATGGCAGTTTTAAAAATTTAAGAAAAAAAAAGCGAAATATGTCAATATCTCCATTATTAACGAAGATATGGCAGTTTTAAAAATTTAAGAAAAAAATGCGAAAAATGTCAATATCTCCATTATTAACGAAGATATGGCAGTTTTGAAAATTTTTGAAAAAAAATGCGAAAAATGTCGATATCTCCATTATTAACAAAGATATGGCAGTTTTAAAAAATTAAGAAAAATAAGCGAAAAATGTCGATATCTCCATTATTAACAAAGATATGTCAGTTTTAAAAATTTTTGAAAAAAAAATGCGAAAAATGTCAATATCTCCATTATTAACAAAGATATGGCAGTTTTAAAAATTTTTGAAAAAAAATGCGAAAAATGTCAATATCTCCATTATTAACGAAGATATGGCAGTTTTAAAAATTTAAGAAAAAAAAAGCGAAAAATGTCGATATCTCCATTATTAACGAAGATATGGCAGTTTTAAAAATTTAAGAAAAAAAAAGCGAAAAATGTCAATATCTCCATTATTAACAAAGATATAGCAGTTTTAAAAATTTAAGAAAAAAAAAGCGAAATATGTCAATATCTCCATTATTACCGAAGATATGGCAGTTTTAAAAATTTTTGAAAAAAAATGCGAAAAATGTCAATATCTCCATTATTAACGAAGATATGGCAGTTTTAAAAATTTAAGAAAAAAAATGCGAAAAATGTCAATATCTCCATTATTAACAAAGATATGGCAGTTTTAAAAATTTAAGAAAAAAAAATGAGATAAATGTCGATATCTCCATTATTAACGAAGATATGGCGGTTTTAAAAATTTAAGAAAAAAAAATGCGAAAAATTTTAATATCTCCATTATTAACGAAGATATGGCAGATTTAAAAATTTAAGAAAAAAAATGCGAAAAATATCGATATCTCCATTATTAACGAAGATATGGCAGTTTTAAAAATTTAAGAAAAAAAATGCGAAAAATGTCAATATCTCCATTATTAACGAAGATATGGCAGTTTTAAAAATTTAAGAAAAAAAAATGCGAAAAATTTCAATATCTCCATTATTAACAAAGATATGGCAGTTTTAAACATTTTTGAAAAAAAAAAATGCGAAAAATGTCAATATCTCCATTATTAAAGAAGATATGGCAGTTTTAAAAATTTAAGAAAAAAAATGCGAAAAATGTCAATATCTCCATTATTAACAAAGATATGGCAGTTTTAAAAATTTTTGAAAAAAATGCGAAAAATGTCAATATCTCCATTATTAACGAAGATATGGCAGTTTTAAAAATTTAAGAAAAAAATAAGCGAAAAATGTCAATATCTCCATTATTAACAAAGATATGGCAATTTTAAAAATTTAAGAAAAATAAAGCGAAAAATGTAAATATCTCCATTATTAACGAAGATATGGCAATTTTAAAAATTTAAGAAAAAAAAAGCTAAAAATGTCAATATCTCCATTATTAACGAAGATATGGCAGTTTTAAAAATTTAAGAAAAAAAATGCGAAAAATGTCAATATCTCCATTATTAACGAAGATATGGCAGTTTAAAAAATATCGATATCTTCATTATTAACGAAGATATGGCAGTTTTAAAAATTTAAGAAAAAAAAGCGAAAAATGTCAATATCTCCATTATTAACGAAGATATGGCAGTTTTAAAAATTTTTGAAAAAAAAATGCGAAAAATGTCAATATCTCCATTATTAACGAAGATATGGCAGTTTTAAAAATTTAAGAAAAAAAAACGAAAAATGTCGATATCTCCATTATTAACGAAGATATGGCAGTTTTAAAAATTTAAGAAAAAAATGCGAAAAATGTCAATATCTCCATTATTAACGAAGATATGGCAGTTTTAAAAATTTAAGAAAAAAAATGCGAAAAATGTCAATATCTCCATTATTAACGAAGATATGGCAGTTTTAAAAATTTTTGAAAAAAAAATGCGAAAAATGTCGATATCTCCATTATTAACAAGGATATGGCAGTTTTAAAAATTTAAGAAAAAAAATGCGAAAAATGTCGATATCTCCATTATTAACAAAGATATGGCAGTTTTAAAAATTTTTGAAAAAAAAAATGCGAAAAATGTCGATATTTCCATTATTAACGAAGATATGGCAGTTTTAAAAATTTAAGAAAAAAAATGCGAAAAATGTCAATATCTCCATTATTAACGAAGATATGGCAGTTTTAAAAATTTAAGAAAAAAAAGCGAAAAATGTCGATATCTCCATTATTAACGAAGATATGGCAGTTTTAAAAATTTAAGAAAAAAAAAGCGAAAAATGTCAATATCTCCATTATTAACAAAGATATAGCAGTTTTAAAAATTTAAGAAAAAAAAAGCGAAAAATGTCAATATCTCCATTATTACCGAAGATATGGCAGTTTTAAAAATTTTTGAAAAAAAATGCGAAAAATGTCAATATCTCCATTATTAACGAAGATATGGCAGTTTTAAAAATTTAAGAAAAAAAATGCGAAAAATGTCAATATCTCCATTATTAACAAAGATATGGCAGTTTTAAAAATTTAAGAAAAAAAAATGAGATAAATGTCGATATCTCCATTATTAACGAAGATATGGCGGTTTTAAAAATTTAAGAAAAAAAATGCGAAAAATGTCAATATCTCCATTATTAACAAAGATATGGCAGTTTTAAAAATTTAAGAAAAAAAAAAGCGAAATATGTCAATATCTCCATTATTAACGAAGATATGGCAGTTTTAAAAATTTAAGAAAAAAATGCGAAAAATGTCAATATCTCCATTATTAACGAAGATATGGCAGTTATAAAAATTTTTGAAAAAAAATTGCGAAAAATGTCGATATATCCATTATTAACGAAGATATGGCAGTTTTAAAAATTTTTGAAAAAAAATGCGAAAAATGACAATATTTCCATTATTAACAAAGATATGGCAGTTTTAAAAATTTTTGAAATAAAATTGCGAAAAATGTCAATATCTCCATTATTAACGAAGATATGGCAGTTTTAAAAATTTAAGAAAAAAATGCGAAAAATGTCGATATCTCCATTATTAACAAAGATATGGCAGTTTTAAAAATTTTTGAAAAAAAAAATGCGAAAAATATCGATATCTCCATTATTAACGAAGATATGGCAGTTTTAAAAATTTAAGAAAAAAAAGCGAAAAATGTCAATATCTCCATTATTAACAAAGATATAGCAGTTTTAAAAATTTAAGAAAAAAAAGCGAAATATGTCAATATCTCCATTATTACCGAAGATATGGCAGTTTTAAAAAATTAAGAAAAATAAGCGAAAAATGTCGATATCTCCATTATTAACAAAGATATGTCAGTTTTAAAAATTTTTGAAAAAAAAATGCGAAAAATGTCAATATCTCCATTATTAACAAAGATATGGCAGTTTTAAAAATTTTTGAAAAAAAATGCGAAAAATGTCAATATCTCCATTATTAACGAAGATATGGCAGTTTTAAAAATTTAAGAAAAAAAAAGCGAAAAATGTCGATATCTCCATTATTAACGAAGATATGGCAGTTTTAAAAATTTAAGAAAAAAAAAGCGAAAAATGTCAATATCTCCATTATTAACAAAGATATAGCAGTTTTAAAAATTTAAGAAAAAAAAAGCGAAATATGTCAATATCTCCATTATTACCGAAGATATGGCAGTTTTAAAAATTTTTGAAAAAAAATGCGAAAAATGTCAATATCTCCATTATTAACGAAGATATGGCAGTTTTAAAAATTTAAGAAAAAAAATGCGAAAAATGTCAATATCTCCATTATTAACAAAGATATGGCAGTTTTAAAAATTTAAGAAAAAAAAATGAGATAAATGTCGATATCTCCATTATTAACGAAGATATGGCGGTTTTAAAAATTTAAGAAAAAAAAATGCGAAAAATTTTAATATCTCCATTATTAACGAAGATATGGCAGATTTAAAAATTTAAGAAAAAAAATGCGAAAAATATCGATATCTCCATTATTAACGAAGATATGGCAGTTTTAAAAATTTAAGAAAAAAAAATGCGAAAAATGTCAATATCTCCATTATTAACGAAGATATGGCAGTTTTAAAAATTTAAGAAAAAAAATGCGAAAAATTTCAATATCTCCATTATTAACAAAGATATGGCAGTTTTAAACATTTTTGAAAAAAAAATGCGAAAAATGTCAATATCTCCATTATTAAAGAAGATATGGCAGTTTTAAAAATTTAAGAAAAAAAATGCGAAAAATGTCAATATCTCCATTATTAACAAAGATATGGCAGTTTTAAAAATTTTTGAAAAAAATGCGAAAAATGTCAATATCTCCATTATTAACGAAGATATGGCAGTTTTAAAAATTTAAGAAAAAAATAAGCGAAAAATGTCAATATCTCCATTATTAACAAAGATATGGCAATTTTAAAAATTTAAGAAAAATAAAGCGAAAAATGTAAATATCTCCATTATTAACGAAGATATGGCAATTTTAAAAATTTAAGAAAAAAAAGCTAAAAATGTCAATATCTCCATTATTAACGAAGATATGGCAGTTTTAAAAATTTAAGAAAAAAAATGCGAAAAATGTCAATATCTCCATTATTAACGAAGATATGGCAGTTTAAAATATCGATATCTTCATTATTAACGAAGATATGGCAGTTTTAAAAATTTAAGAAAAAAAAGCGAAAAATGTCAATATCTCCATTATTAACGAAGATATGGCAGTTTTAAAAATTTTTGAAAAAAAAATGCGAAAAATGTCAATATCTCCATTATTAACGAAGATATGGCAGTTTTAAAAATTTAAGAAAAAAAAAACGAAAAATGTCGATATCTCCATTATTAACGAAGATATGGCAGTTTTAAAAATTTAAGAAAAAAATGTCAATATCTCCATTATTAACGAAGATATGGCAGTTTTAAAAATTTAAGAAAAAAAATGCGAAAAATGTCAATATCTCCATTATTAACGAAGATATGGCAGTTTTAAAAATTTTTGAAAAAAAAATGCGAAAAATGTCGATATCTCCATTATTAACAAGGATATGGCAGTTTTAAAAATTTAAGAAAAAAAATGCGAAAAATGTCGATATCTCCATTATTAACAAAGATATGGCAGTTTTAAAAATTTTTGAAAAAAAAATGCGAAAAATGTCGATATTTCCATTATTAACGAAGATATGGCAGTTTTAAAAATTTAAGAAAAAAAATGCGAAAAATGTCAATATCTCCATTATTAACGAAGATATGGCAGTTTTAAAAATTTAAGAAAAAAAAAGCGAAAAATGTCGATATCTCCATTATTAACGAAGATATGGCAGTTTTAAAAATTTAAGAAAAAAAAGCGAAAAATGTCAATATCTCCATTATTAACAAAGATATAGCAGTTTTAAAAATTTAAGAAAAAAAAAGCGAAATATGTCAATATCTCCATTATTACCGAAGATATGGCAGTTTTAAAAATTTTTGAAAAAAAATGCGAAAAATGTCAATATCTCCATTATTAACGAAGATATGGCAGTTTTAAAAATTTAAGAAAAAAAATGCGAAAAATGTCAATATCTCCATTATTAACAAAGATATGGCAGTTTTAAAAATTTAAGAAAAAAAAATGAGATAAATGTCGATATCTCCATTATTAACGAAGATATGGCGGTTTTAAAAATTTAAGAAAAAAAAATGCGAAAAATTTTAATATCTCCATTATTAACGAAGATATGGCAGTTTTAAAAATTTAAGAAAAAAAATGCGAAAAATATCGATATCTCCATTATTAACGAAGATATGGCAGTTTTAAAAATTTAAGAAAAAAAAATGCGAAAAATGTCAATATCTCCATTATTAACGAAGATATGGCAGTTTTAAAAATTTAAGAAAAAAAAGCGAAAAATTTCAATATCTCCATTATTAACAAAGATATGGCAGTTTTAAACATTTTTGAAAAAAAAAATGCGAAAAATGTCAATATCTCCATTATTAAAGAAGATATGGCAGTTTTAAAAATTTAAGAAAAAAAATGCGAAAAATGTCAATATCTCCATTATTAACAAAGATATGGCAGTTTTAAAAATTTTTGAAAAAAATGCGAAAAATGTCAATATCTCCATTATTAACGAAGATATGGCAGTTTTAAAAATTTTTGAAAAAAAAAATGCGAAAAATGTCAATATCTCCATTATTAACAAAGATATGGCAGTTTTAAAAATTTTTGAAAAAAAAATGCGAAAAATGTCAATATCTCCATTATTAACGAAGATATGGCAGTTTTAAAAATTTAAGAAAAAAAAAGCGACAAATGTCGATATCTCCATTATTAACGAAGCTATGGCAGTTTTAAAAATTTAAGAAAAAAAGCGAAAAATGTCAATATCTCCATTATTAACGAAGATATAGCAGTTTTAAAAATTAAAAAAAAAAAGCGAAAAATGTCAATATCTCCATTATTAACGAAGATATGGCAGTTTTAAAAATGTTTGAAAAAAAAATGCGAAAAATGTCAATATCTCCATTATTAACGAAGATATGGCAGTTTTAAAAATTTAAGAAAAAAAATGCGAAAAATGTCAATATCTCCATTATTAACAAAGATATGGCAGTTTTAAAAATTTAAGAAAAAAAAATGCGAAAAATGTCAATATCTCCATTATTAACGAAGATATGGCAGTTTTAAAAATTTAAGAAAAAAAATGCGAAAAATTTCAATATCTCCATTATTAACAAAGATATGTCAGTTTTAAAAATTTAAGAAAAAAAATGCGAAAAATATCGATATCTCCATTATTAACGAAGATTTGGCAGTTTTAAAAATTTAAGAAAAAAAATGCGAAAAATTTCAATATCTCCATTATTAACAAAGATTTGGCAGTTTTAAAAATTTTTGAAAAAAAAATGCGAAAAATGTCAATATCTCCATTATTAACGAAGATATGGCAGTTTTAAAAATGTTTGAAAAAAAAATGCGAAAAATGTCAATATCTCCATTATTAACGAAGATATGGCAGTTTTAAAATTTTAAGAAAAAAATGCGAAAAATGTCAATATCTCCATTATTAACAAAGATATGGCAGTTTTAAAAATTTAAGAAATAAAATGCGAAAAATTTCAATATCTCCATTATTAACGAAGATATGGCAGTTTTAAAAATTTAAGAAAAAAAATGCGAAAAATTTCAATATCTCCATTATTAACAAAGATATGGCAGTTTTAAAAATTTAAGAAAAAAAATGCGAAAAATATCGATATCTCCATTATTAACGAAGATTTGGCAGTTTTAAAAATTTAAGAAAAAAAATGCGAAAAATTTCAATATCTCCATTATTAACAAAGATTTGGCAGTTTTAAAAATTTTTGAAAAAAAAATGCGAAAAATGTCAATATCTCCATTATTAACAAAGATATGGCAGTTTTAAAAATTTAAGAAAAAAAATGCGAAAAATGTCAATATCTCCATTATTAACAAAGATATGGCAGTTTTAAAAATTTTTGAAAAAAATGCGAAAAATGTCAATATCTCCATTATTAACGAAGATATGGCAGTTTTAAAAATTTAAGAAAAATAAAGCGAAAAATGTAAATATCTCCATTATTAACAAAGATATGGCAATTTTAAAAATTTAGGAAAAAAAAAAGCTAAAAATGTCAATATCTCCATTATTAACGAAGATATGGCAATTTTAAAAATGTAAGAAAAATAAAGCGAAAAATGTCGATATCTCCATTATTAACGAAGATATGGCAGTTTTAAAAATTTAAGAAAAAAAAGCGAAAAATGTCAATATCTCCATTATTAACAAAGATATGGCAATTTTAAATATATAAGAAAAAAAAGCGAAAAATGTCAATATCTCCATTATTAACGAAGATATGGCAATTTTAAAAATTTAAGAAAAAAAAAGCGAAAAATGTCAATATCTCCATTATTAACGAAGATATGGCAGTTTTAAAAATTTAAGAAAAAAAAGCGAAAAATGTCAATATCTCCATTATTAACGAAGATATGGCAGTTTTAAAAATTTAAGAAAAAAAAGCGAAAAATGTCAATATCTCCATTATTAACAAAGATATGGCAATTTTAAAAATTTAAGAAAAAAAAGCGAAAAATGTCAATATCTCCATTATTAACGAAGATATGGCAATTTTAAAAATTTAAGAAAAAAAAAGCGAAAAATGTCGATATTTCCATTATTAACGAAGATATGGCAATTTTAAAAATTTAAGAAATAAAAAGCAAAAAATGTAAATATCTCCATTATTAACGAAGATATGGCAATTTTAAAAATTTAAGAAAAAAAAGCGAAAAATGTCAATATCTCCATTATTAACGAAGATATGGCAGTTTTAAAAATTTAAGAAAAAAAAGCGAAAAATGTCAATATCTCCATAATTAACAAAGATATGGCAATTTTAAAAATTTAAGAAAAATAAAGCGAAAAATGTCAATATCTCCATTATTAACGAAGATATGGCAGTTTTAAAAATTTAAGAAAAAAAATGCGAAAAATGTCAATATCTCCATTATTAACGAAGATATGGCAATTTTAAAAATTTAAGAAAAAAAAAGCGAAAAATGTCAATATCTCCATTATTAACAAAGATATGGCAGTTTTAAAAATTTAAGAAAAAAAAAACGAAAAATGTCAATATCTCCATTATTAACGAAGATATGTCAGTTTTAAAAAATTTAAGGAAAAAAAAGCGAAAATGTCAATGTCTCCATTATTAACGAAGATATGGCAGTTTTAAAAATTTAAGAAAAAAAATAGCGAAAAATGTCAATATCTCCATTATTAACGAAGATATGGAAATTTTAAAAATTTAAGAAAAAAAAGAAGATATGGCAGTTTTAAAAATTTAAGAAAAAAAAGCGAAAAATATCAATATTTCCATTATTAACGAAGATATGGCAATTTTAAAAATTTAAGAAAAAAATAAGCGAAAAATGTCAGTATCTCCATTATTAACAATGATATGGCAATTTTAAAAATTTAAGAAAAAAAAGCGAAAAATGTCAATATCTCCATTATTAACGAAGATATGGCAGTTTTAAAAATTTAAGAAAAAAAAGCGAAAAATGTCAATATCTCCATTATTAACAAAGATATGGCAGTTTTAAAAATTTAAGAAAAAAAAGCGAAAACTGTCAATATCTCCATTATTAACAAAGATATGGCAGTTTTAAAAATTTAAGAAAAAAAAAGCGAAAAATGTCAATATCTCCATTATTAACGAAGATATGGCAGTTTTAAAAATTTAAGAAAAAAGCGAAAAATGTCAATATCTCCATTATTAACGAAGATATGACAGTTTTAAAATTTTTTTTTTTTTAAAAAGCGAAAAACGTCAATATTTCCATTATTAACAAAGATATGACAGTTTTAAAAAATTTAAAAAAAAGCGAAAAATGTCAATTTGTTATGTGGATAAGAGAAATTAATTTAAAAACACATCTTTGCTAATGCGAGAATTTAGTTAGAGTTTGATTTTATAAGGCAGCTTGAAAAACCTAAAGAAAATTTGGTATTAAAAGGGGAAATAATAAAATTGATATACTTGCTTTTGCAGTAAAATATCTGAAATAAAAAAAAAGATGGGTATCGACTGCACTAGTCTCTTTTTATTCCTAAAATTTTAAACTTTGTCCCATTGTACAACAATGACAACTGTTTCAAATGCTGCTGCTTTGCATTCAAATTAGAAATGGTAAAAAATTAAATATTTGCTACACATTGTGCGAATATCCTTTGGCTATATAAATATACATTGTCCAACTAATGAAAGGAACGCTTTAAGCAAAATATGTACAATTGATTATTTATTAATAACTATTATTTATTAGTAACCAAAACAATGGTAGTAAATGGCAATGGCTCACGCACAACGCTGCTCACAATTCGATTAGTTCAAATCGACGCTGCCAAAGTGTCAGCGGCAATTTGCACAGGACTCACAGGACTTACAGGACTCTTTCAGCGTCAGTTGTAATTACGGGCTGCCAAGACGGGTGCCAACAACAACAACAACAATAACAACAACAATAACAACAACAGGAGCAACAACCAAGCAGCCAAGGGACCTACTGAAGATGGAACCATTTTAGTTAGCTAGCCGTTGCCGGGTAAAGTGCATTCAAATTGGCTTAAACTAAGACTGTTACGCGTGCAGCTGTCTAATTGTATTTGGCCCCTCCTTTACCCTTTTAGCCAGTACTCAACTGGCGCCCTCGAACCCTTTCAAAGTAATGGGCAAGTGCCAGAAACTTCAAGATTTATTAGCATCAAGATTAAAGCATTAAAAATTTTCAGACTGCGTGGCACACGCATCAGCAGCAGCAGCAGGAGCAGCAGCAGCTAGGAAAGAAAGTGCCCCCGGGAACTGGAGAAAGTGAGTGCAATTTTCGTTGGTGCTACATCATCAATTTGAAGTTGTTGTTGCGGTTGCTTCTGTTGCTGCTGCTTCTGCTGCTTCTGTTGCTGTTGTTGCTGTTGCTGCTGTTGCTGTTGCTGCTACTTCTGCTGCTGCTGTTGCTGTAGCTGCTGCTGTTGACTGTTTCCGCCGGAAGTGTGGAGCGTAGAACAACAATAGCAACATTGCATTGCACACTTTGGCGGTCAAAACTTTCAACATTAGCACTTAATTTACTGCCGCTACTTAATGAAGTCTACACTTGGCTAATTTACGCGAAACTCGTTTGCCTCCCACTGGTACTCATGTATATGTGTGTGTAGGTGTGTGTATGTGTGTGTGTGTGAGTGTGTTTGTAAATCCTTTGTTAAGTACTCACGTCGTATATCGACATTTTGGCAAAAAACTTTTCACATATTCTGTGTTCAGCCCACACTTCAATCACAAAATTACCTAAATAAATTATTAGCAGTACTCGGAGCACTTTTATAAATATTATAATTCTGTGGCCGTTGCTCTCTTTTTTTATATTATCGGAGTGATAATTTGAGTGTGGAGAAACTCTTAGTTATTCAATTGCGATAAGGATGGAAGAGAGCTCGGAATGTGAATATTATAAATTGTGCGCCAGTTTCTCCAGCACTGTTGTCGCAGCCAGTTCGAGTGTCAGCTTCGAAAATGCTTATCGAGTTCCAAGTGAAATATGTTCGAATGGCAGTTGCGGTGCTGTCCCTGATCATCTCGATGGGTGTCATTGCAGTCATCAATGCGTCATCAATGCGCCTGCCGAAAGAGGGTAAATTTTGGATTGGGGGAACAAACGATTGAATCGATAACGAATTGAATATAGATAACCATTTACAGATCAGCCAATAATAAACCACATTTGCCTGCTGCAGATTATATGCAGTGTGTTACTTTTTATCGGCTCCCTCAAGGTGAGTATGAACATATATTTTATTTCATATTTTTATTAAACTTTTGCCGCTTTTCTCGCAGTATAATAAATGGTGTTTCGTGCCTTGGATAGCGATCGCTTTTGTTTTCGTTTATATGTTGCTCTATCGAAGTCTAACAATTTGGCTTAACATAGAAGGCAACTTGAAGCATGGCTTGGTAAATATTTCCTTGCTCTACACAATTGCAGGTGGGTTCTCCCAAGAAGCAATTTAAAACACTATATATATATATATTATATATGGAATTTTTTTTCTAGGATTCTGGAGCTATTTTATTTATGCCATTATTGTGGATTTTGAAATAGATGGAAATTCAAACCCCGTGCATACAATGTTTCTATTGGTGTAGCATCAAAAATAGACTGCTGTAAAAATGATTTGCCAGGCATATTTAAACTTCTAATTTATCTCAAAGCTATTTACGCTTATTCTTATCATATTCAGGACAATGTCCAGGTGCCTGACGTTCACGTTCATGTCTCGACAAGAGTCCTCCTTGGTGATGTTTTCCATTGTAAGATTGAACAATATGCAAGGCAAAACTTGTAAAATAAATTTTATATTTTTATCAGCTTATTCATATATATATATATATATATATATATATATATATGTATGTATGTATAATGTTGACACCCGGCACTCAAATCCCAGGAGAATCACTATCAGAACAAATCGAGCTGGAAAAAAACACGGAAGTGTTGTCGACGCTTGTGCAAATTAGTGTGAACATTGTGGTTGACTTCCTCTCTCTCTCTCTCTCTCTCTCTTCTCTCTCTCTCTTTTCTCTCTCAGTCTCTCACTCTCTTTTTTTTATGAGTGAGTGAAATTTAAAGCGTAGAAAACCTAAAATAAGCGTTAAAAAGCGTGTTAAACAAGTTCAGGCGGCAGTAGTCGACTGCAAAACACTCTGATTCATTTCTAAAATGAGCGAGTCTAAATTAAGCTTTACTAAATTTGAGTTAAGTGATTTAAATGCAAATAAAAGTAAAAATAATTAATATAGTAAGTTGTTTGAGAGAAACTTTTACCGGTTCTGAAGTGTATTCTAAATATATTTGGCGTCAATTGTATTCAAAGTTTTAAGCCTATAATTTTAATGTATTCCAATGAAATATACATCGATGATTTTTCCTTATTATTGTTATTAATTTTCTTATTATTTTTATTATTATTTTTATTCTTATTACTGTTAATATTAGTATTATTATTATCATTATTTTTATTTGTATTATTATTAGTATTATTCCTGGCTAAAGTAAACTTGTTAAACAAATTTTGAGCTTTATTGCAAAAAAATATGCTTTCTGAAATTAATATTAAATAAGTTGATTTATTAAAATAAAGATTAATTTAATTGAGTGATACAAAATAAATGAAGTGTATTTTATTGAATTGTAGTTAGCTAATGCTTGGATAGGGCATACTCGTTGTGGATTCGGGATTCGAGAGTAAAAGGAGTTTTGAGGGGCAATGCGTTTTGAGGCAGTCTCAACTGTGGCCTGGGCTGTGGCAGGCACGCGTCTGCTGGGTGCATGGCTGGTTGCATGCGTATTGCATTACACCCACTCACACAGTGAAACACACGAACACACACACACTTACACACACACACACACACACAAACACACACTCAGACATGCAGCAAAGTGGCATATGAATAGATACATGCTTTTGTTGTTTGTTTGACTGTCTGTTTGTTTGTCCGCCCATGGGTGAGTTTTCGTAATCCAACGAGCAGACAAGTTAAATACACCGCAAGGACAGGCCACACACACACACACACGCACACACAGACACACACACACAAAACCTAAAAAAAAAATATAGATATATAAAGAGTGCTCTGAACGAGTTAGGATAAAGTGGCAAGGCGGCAAACATGTGCTGCGTGTTGCTGCAACTGTCGCGTCGTCTAGTGGCAGCCTCACTCAGATAGTAGCAGGTGGTTGACTGTGGGCATGGTGTTGCATCCACGGCTCAGACGCAGCCAACAAACAATAATAATGCAACAATAGTGTGGCCGCAAACAAATTGCTTTTGTATGTCTGTCCCTCTGTGTTTCTCTATCTGTGTGTGTGTGTGAGTGTGTTGTGTGTGTGTTGCTCATCGAGCTCACTTGCAGATTAGTTTCGTTGCGCATTTTTATTTGCATTTATATACAAACACACACACACACACACACAGTCACGGGTCGCAGAAGCGTAGCTCCACTAATTTGGTGGAGGGGCTGCAATTAGTGCTGCGCGTTGAGCAAAAAGACAAACAAATCTTTGTCAAATCGAGCTGCTGGGCATAAAAATTGCTATTCAATAAACTTTTAGCAGTGTTGAGCAGAAAATATGCCAGATTAAGAATGCAATATGATTTTAGTAAAAAATTTATATAAATATATATGTTTCCTCTAAATTTCGACCAAGAATCATGTATTCAAATTTAAAATAATCTAGATGTTAATAAAAAAGGTATTACTTTGGAAAATTGGAACAGTTTTAATAGCGTAATAGTTTTTGAAAACTGTGCTTTTTTCGAAATTAAATATTGCCAAAAAATATGTTTCTCAATAAAA
The DNA here is from genome assembly GCA_035042045.1 of Drosophila melanosoma. Taxonomy (NCBI): domain Eukaryota; kingdom Metazoa; phylum Arthropoda; class Insecta; order Diptera; family Drosophilidae; genus Drosophila; species Drosophila melanosoma. The sequence continues at coordinate 3,608,286 of JAWNLY010000188.1, read as the reverse complement.
GTGCAGTATTCAAATGGACTTTATGGTAAAAGAATCTTAGTTTCAAGCAATAATCATATTCTCAACTTTTAATGCAGTATTAATTTAAATGTCTTACCATGATATAAAAAAAATATATTGCTTTTGGAAATTGGAGCAGTATTAACAACTCTACAGTTTTTTAAGTGTATTTCTCCGGGTGTATTTTTTGGAATTAAATCTTTACATGCATTTCCAGACAGACTTTTAGTACCATAAAAATAATATATTTTCAATTAAAGTGCGGCATTAAAGTGGATTTTATGGTATAGAATCTTAATTTCAAGGCCTCATGTTTTAATCGGATGTTAATCTAGAAGTAAAATAAAATTGGAGCAGTTTTAAAAATATTATAGTTTTTAAAGTGTTTAAGATTCCCCAAACGCATTTATTGGAACTGAATAATCACTTGCAATCGACCCCAAATCATGTTATAAAATTTAGCTCCAATATTATTGTAGACGTGAAATCATAAATTTTATTTGAAAGTCACTTCATTCTTTTGGCTTAGTCGAGAAAAAGGCAAAATTGGTAGCACTGAGTGCTGGCCCCTGCTGTCGGGGATTGTTTCTGTGCCTCTGTTTGGATGGGTTTTGTCTGCGATGAGCTTTTGTTGTCTGCGAAGTTTGGCTTTGACACAATGTTGCCACCTGAGCGGCAGGGTGAGGAGTGGAGAGCCTGAAAACAAAATCCATTCATTGAAACGTGTAAGCTTGTTCAGCTGAATTGAAAATTAACTATAAATTTGATGGCACAGCATGCAAAAACGACGACTGACGGAAATAGCCAACTTTCAAGTTAGCTAAACGAGACAAAAAGTCTGTCATTCTGTTTGTCTGTCTGTCTGTTTGTGTGTTTGTCCACGTTAAGTACTACCTTGCATGGCCAAAAGCAAAGGTGTCAACAACTGGCAGCACTTGACACCTTTACCTCTGCCCCGATTTAGCATGCCACACGAGTAACGAGTGTGCTCCTGTTGCGAAATTTAATGCGAACGTTCCCCACAAGAATTTGCCATACAAAAATTCATTAAAAAGTAAGAGTTTGTCGAGTGAGTGAAATGAAAAACCAAATTGAATTGCCCAAAATTTGTATTTTGCTTTTTTTTAACGCACAGAAACCCCACAAAGGTGCGAACTACTTGTGGCAGGGGATATTTTTTGGCACGGGCGGAGCGGGGATGGCTTTGGTGTTGCTTTTAACCCTCTTGACAAGCTGTTGTTTGCCCAGCTCTCTGGGAGTGGGCTATAATAAGTAATACATGTTTTGTTTCGAATGAGTGTTCTTTGCAACAAAAAAAAAAAAAAGGGTCGCGAAAGCGACACTCTGCCACCTTTTTTCTTTGTGCTGCAATGAATTAACAGGCGGCAAGTGAATATGAATAAAAAAAAGTGTTGAATTTAACAGCCTTTGAAAAGCTTCAGTTTTGCTTTATTTTTTTGTTTTTTGGCAATTTACCCAAAATGGCATACGAATAAAATGAAATTCAATAACAACGTTGGCGTTAAATATATATATATATATATATATATATATATATGTATGTATATAGAAATATATGTATTTGGACTATGAAAAGAGGCAGCAAAGTGCCAACTCGATAAACAATAGGCACTCGCATTGAAACTAATAAATTTTGTCAAATTCAAACAAATCACACATACTTACACGAACACACACACACACACACACATATATATATATATATATATATATATATATATATATATATATATATACTGAAGAGCATTGCCGGAAATCATTTAAGCTACCAAATCAGCCAAGCAGCCAACCAGCTGGGCCAAAAACCAGCTCGGCGTCAAGCTGAAGGTATTATTAAGGTGGCAGCAGCAATTGCCAGATGCCAAGGCAAAAAAGGCGATTAATATTCATTCAGTGTCGCGCGTATATCACTTTTTATTTGCACAGCAGCCAACGAGCGAGCCGAGCCAAGTATGCAATGGAATTCGCCGCACGCAGCAGCAGCAGGTGAGCCATGTGTATGTGTGTGTTAGTGTGTGTTAGTGTGTGTGTTAGCGTTTGTGTGTGTGTGTGTGTGTGTGACTGTGCTCTTGCCGCGTGTTGATGTGTATGAGTAACGCACAATTACATACAACAATTTGTGCTTTGTTTCTCGGCACGTCCGTCCGCCTGTGTGTGCAGTGCCAAAGCTTAAGAAAACTGGAGTCTCTGCCACTGCCACTGGCCGACTCACGACACCCGACTCCCAGCAGCCGATTCCTGGCTTCCAAATCACCAAGGAGCAATCGTGCAGCACAAGCGGTCATTGGCTAGAGTTGAGCTCGTGTTCGTGCACTAAAAATATCTCATAAAATTTAACTCTATTTAATGTCGTCTCAAATTATTAAAAGTAGAAAATAAATTAGGATAAGTGAAAAGTGAAATTGAATATTTAAAAAAATTAGGAAACGTTTATAAAACTAAGATTTGTTATTTTGTTATATTAATAAAATTAAAAATAAAATTAAATTTTAAAAAATAAGAAAACGTGTATAAAATTAATTAATTTATTTTGTTATATTAATAAAATTTTTAACCGTTTCTAATATATTATTTTAATTCTTTTAATACTTTTTAAGAACTTAAATGCAGAATTCATTTGAATGCCAGAATAAAAAAAAATGTTTATTCAATACTGAAAAGTAAGCAATAATTTAAGGACCAATGCATAGCTGAAAAGTAAAATATGAATTTATGGCAATTTATAAATTTCGCGTACATTTTTTAATAATAAAATAAAATAACATAAATGGAATACAAAAAAAAAACTCATCTCTAAAAAGTTCAACCGCTTATTTGCTGCTGCCTCACGACACACTCTGTGTGTGTGTTTATGTGTGTTTGTGTGTGTCTGCAGCCAGCGAATAGAGGCGGAAATCAAGATGCTCCGCTTGTTCCCTCTGCTGTCTGCCTCCCAGCGGGAACGTGCACTTCAAATTGGATGCCCAAACATCAAGTCAGCATGTGCGAGCTGGATGCTCTTGGATCTCCTCGAGCTCTTGATGCTGCAATTTAGCATCCTTTCGCTGCCTGACCTGTGCAGGCATTTTAGGTTTTTTTTTTTTTTTTTGTTTTTGTTGTTTGTCTGTTGCTCATGTGAAAATTGAGAAAAATTGCCAAACGACTTGGTAAGCGATATTCTGTTTTGACAAGGTTACACACTGCCAGCTCTGACGCCTGCTCCGCCGCCAGCTCCGCCGGCTCCGACACTGTCTCCGACTACGATTCCGACAATGCAATGCTCTCAAGTGGGCGCTGCCAAACAGCGCAGTTGGTTTGCTGCCAGGTGTATTGAATCGTTGGATGCCAACTGCTGTTGAGCTTGTCGGAAGCATACTCAATGTGTTTTTTTTTTTTTTTTTAGTTTTTTTGCGTTTTTCATTTGTTTTTGGCCACTTATTGTCAGTCCGGTCGTTTTTGTTTTGACAACTTTAGACACTGCCAGCCAAGCAGCAAGTCACAAAGGCCGAAATGTTCCGTCAAATAAAATGAAATTCGACTGCCTTTTGCGCCGGTGTTGCGTTACAGTCGAAGGCGTACCCAGGATCCGACCCACAAAATTACCACTGGGATCAGCAGCAAATGACGCGAAACAGTCACACGGACAGAGGCGAGAGCAGCAACTAAAGCATCCGCAATAGGAGCTAAAACAGCAGCAACAACAACAACAGCAGCAGCAACAACAACAACAACAACAACACGTGCCTTACATAAAAATCGTGCAGGCCATGCTAAACGTTTATCCCTTTTAGCCCCAAGGATGCGAGCCAACAATGGACGTCTTCAGTTTCAATGGCCCGTTTAGCTCCTGCTCCTGCTGCTTGTGCTTCAGCTGCTTCTGCTGCTGCTGTGGCTCTGCGTAAGCTGAGACTGATTGTGGGGCTGTAGTAAGTCGGATCCAGATAAATGCCGCATCATTGGTTATTTATATGCGTGCATCTCGGCAGTGGGGTAATGTGGCTGAGGCAGCCAACTCTTAGCTTATCTTTTACCTGTGCACAAGCTTTAGATATATATTTATTTGATTTCATCGATGTACACTCAACAAAAAATCCAACTGACATTTTTAATTTGATTGTAGAAATAGTCTTATTTATTTTATTTTAAATTTAATATTCTACCAAATATCGACAATTACTTTATATTTTTAAGAAATAATTTGATTTATAAAATTGTCTTAATTATTTCACTTTAAATTTAATATTCTGCCAAATATTGGCAATTACTTTGTATTTTTAAGAATTGTTTTGATTGTAGAAATTATCTAAATTATTTCATTTTAAAATTATTATTCTGCCAAATGTCGGCATTTACTTTATATTTTCAAGAATTAATTTGCTTAATAAAATTGTCTTAATTATTTCATTTTAAATGTAATATTTTGCCAAATATCTGCAATTACTTTATATTTTTAAGAATTATGTTGATTAATAAAATTGTCTTAATTATTTAATTTTAAATTTATTGTTCTACCAAATATCGGCATTTACTTTATATTTTCAAGAATTAATTTGCTTTATAAAATTGTCTTAATTATTCAATTTTAAATTTATTGTTCTACCAAATATCGGCATTTACTTTATATTTTTAGGCAATCAGTTTCTACTCATTCGAAATGTAGACCAGTTTTTTTAGTCGTGATTTTTTTTCTCAGTGTATTATGCTGCTTGAAGTATTTTCGTCATGGCTACCACTCAGTGGCTTATGTTCTGTCATTAAGTTGTGCATAGTTTCAGTTTTATTCCCAGTGAAACATACGTTAGACGTAATTGAAACTGTCTAAAAGTTATCTCTTTCTATCTCTATCCAGCTGTGTGTGTGTGGGTGTGTGTGTGTGTGTGTGTGTGCCTTGTGGCGAAATTAATTAAATGGCATTCAAATGATTGGCTACGTGCTATTATTAATTTGAGCATAAATTATGCACATGTCCTAATGCCTAATGATTTCCTTTTTATGTTCAATCACTCGACTTGGCCACAAATTAATCAGCCACTGCGCAATTCCAATATATATATATATATATATATATATATATATATATCAATTTATCCATGAAAATGCTCGCAAAACTCCAACATTGAAATGCAGCACGTTTTCTATTTGCTCAATTTGATAGTCATTAGAAATGAGTTGCTTTGATTTATAGAAATCACTTATTTTACTTGTTTGATTTAGCTGCAGCTTAATTATGGCCTACATTTTAGATTTCATTTTGGTTAGCTGTGTATTTCTACTGTAATAAGTACATAATTATGACTTTTGGTTTTGTATTTATAAGCCCAACTCAATGCTTTCTGTGAAATAATTATATTTAATTATATATATTAAAAATAAAATAGTTATAAACGGCAAAAGTCGGAGTCAAATTGCTGTCAGCTAACTTTTCATTTACTTATTAATTTGTTAAAATTAATTAAGATATCTTGTTAAACATAAAATTTCTTTCTCCAAGAACTCAGCTTTCAAACGATTATTCTTATTAAAGCTATATTCAATCATAGTCCGATCTTGTCGACTTTTTTTTAACCAGTAGAATAACAGGCTTTTTGGCCAAGTTATGTTTCGAATCCGACTTCTGTAACCATAAAATTCATTGAGAATTCTGCACTCGTTGAGCACTTTTAACTAAAGCAGAATTTATATTTTCCATTAAGAAAGCTTGATTAAAAACTGTGGTGCATACTGTGTAGGGTTTACCATTTGGTAACTGGTTCTTGTCACTGTGGTCATCAGCGTGTCTTCTTGTTTTCCAATTTTCTCTGTTTGTCTTCTCCGTTGTGCCCGCTCCCCGATTAGCCGATTACCCGCTGTTGGCCATTGCCATGGACATGGACTGTTTTTGGCTAGTGGTGTTTTTCGAGCTAAGGATTTATGTGCTGAGCGGCAGATTTATGGGCTTTTTGGCTGTGAAACTGAGAGTGCTCATGTGTGGACAAGTAGTGAGAACTGTGCTAATTGAGTTGAGCCACGATTATGGCAAGAGGCAAAAGGCAAAAGGAGTTGTTGGCCATAACTATCTTTGGAAATGGCCACAAACAACATTGCATGGAGTAAAGGTTAGTTATGGGCAAAGGAACAGATTTTGATTGGTCAGCCAGGGTCAGCATGTGGATGCAACAACACTCTGCAACAACAGCAGCAGCAGTTGCATTAACATTGATGAACTCTGGTTAGCTGGTAACAGCTGCCGGCTGGGAACAACGCGTGCGCGTGGCAACGTAAACAAATGTTAGCCAAAAATGCCGGCAAAGTGTACCCAGTAACTTGGCCCCAAACAAAAGCGAGCAGCGTTGCCAACAGTCTGCGTTAAAAGGAGTCACTGCGATAAAAAACATAAAACTGGTTTCTCTGTGGCGCCGACGACGACGACGACGACAAAGACGACGACCAGAATCGAGAATCGAGAACACGAATCACGAATGCCTAAACGAAGCCAAGTCAAAACCGAACGAATTTGGCTGACGACGGCTGCCGCGAAACAAGAAACAGTTTCAGTTTGTGCTACAAACGCGTTTTGAACGGTACACAAGTTGCATGTGGCGGCGCCAATCGCAAGTGGGAGAGAAACCAGAATTAACTCGTCTTGGCTCAAAGCAGCCGCAAAACAACAAAATACACATACATATATATACATATATATATAAATATATATATACATATATATGCATATACATATACATATTTAATTTGCATGAATAATTTGCAAATCTTGAAGATACAAAAAGTGTGTGTGATTTTTAAATGTGTTTACAGTGTTCAATAAAAATAAGTTGACCAAACAGACAAAACACTGTGCATTGTGTGAACTGTGAACTGTGGCACGTTGTGAATTGTGGAACTGCATTCCAAAGCGAAGCTCACAAGGTGAATATGCAACTAAACTAAAATATATATATACACACACATATATATATATATATATATGTATATGCAACATCATACATGAATATGTGTGTGTTGCCTTTTTAATGTACAACAACCTGAAATTCTGTTTTTTCTCACAATTGTCCCTTGCTGCATTATTTTTTTTTTATATGCCGCAGCAAAGTTGCAGCGTCAGTTTTGCAGTTCTCAGCGGCTCAGCGCTCAGGCATTAAGTATTCAGCATTCAGTATTCCGTATTCAGTATTCCGTATTCAGTTTTCAGTTTTCAGCATTTGGTACTCGATGCTCGATACTCAGTTGTACCTGTTTGCATTTTGCGGTTGTAGTTATTGGCCAACAGCTTACAGCTTACAGCTCACAGCTCACAGCTCACAGCTCACAGCTCAGAGCTCTTAGTTCGTTTTTTTTTTTTTTTATATATGGCTGGTTGTTGGCCACTTTATGAACCCAAGTCGTTTGCATTGTGTCTGCGACCTCTTCGCGCTGACCAGTTTTGTCCATTCGCCAAACATCTCTTGCCGCATTTATTATGGCCAACGTTCGCGTTGGTTCTCAGGCTAATTGCCCATAAATGCCAATTGCTTTTAGAGCATTAAATTAGCCTCAGCTGCTGCAGCAGCACGCAGAGCGTGAGTTTGTGAAAAAAAAACGTCAAGTAAAAACTAAATGGTGAATCGCAAAAGAAATGCAAGACATAAATAGTAAATGCATAAACCCAAATTGTTATTGCCACTTAGCAAGCGCGCAAGACCGGGCCCAAAACAAAGCTAAGCAGCCGAAATGCTTTTTATAAAATAAGAAAAATTCTGCAAAACAGAAAACAAAACAAAAAAATAATAACAAAATATGCAGAAACTGCAAGCTAGCCAGCACCTGGCTTGGTTAAACGCCAGAACGTGGCCCAAACACAGCAACAGCAACAGCAACTCAAAATGCAAGCAAGACAAAAAAAAGAAAAAAAAAGCATTAACAAAAAAGCGCATCACATGCCGAGGTCATTTTACATTGCCCTTGGCCAACAGCAGCAGCAGCTGACTCCCCACAGCCGCCTCTCCCCTTGGCCAACAGTTTTGGGCTGCGACAAAGAACTTCAAAAGCATTGCAATGGCTGGCAAAAGCGAAGCGACGTCGTCTGTTTTTGGTCATTATGAAAAGAAAATATGCGGCACTAACAGCAACAGAGGCTCAAAAGAGCCAAGAAAAAAAATTGAAAGAAAAAAGAAAAAAAAAGCAAAAAACACATTGAACAGTTGCAGCACAAAAAACTGTAGCAATAAAACACATAAGAAAAAAAAACCAAAAAAAAAAACTAGAGGAAAATGAAAATGAGAAAAAGCAACCCAACGCTGCATGCTCAAAGCATTTAAGCGCCTTTGACACCCAGTTGCAACTGGGCTTTAAGGAGGGGGCGGGGAGTACTTAGAGTCTGGGCTTCAGGTGCAAGCAATTTGGCGGGCATTTTGCATGTGCGACAGTTGCCAATCAACGGTTTTTTTTTTTGTTGTTTCTCTTGTGTTGCCCGTTGCATGTCAGTTGAGGCCAATTCGAATATGTCGCATATATACAAAAGTGAATCGAACACACTTGTCAAATTGTATAGTAATTGTGTGATAATAGGACAAAGCTATTTGCATAAATAAACAACCAGTTTCAGGCGGTCAAATAAAAATTCATATTCTTCAATCACTCCACAATTCTGGAGTCGTACATCGGTTGACCCCCTGCAAATTGAGCAACAATGCCACTTATAATAATAACTTCACAAACTACTAGAATTACACTTACTATGACTGACTATTGAGTTAATGAAGCAATTTACTTTATTATAACGACATATTTAAGTTAAGTGAATCAAGAAATTCATTTGCTTTTCCAGCTTAGCAGAATTGTTATAAAATGCATTTTATGCGCTAATTAAATATTTTTTATATTTATTTTACGTTTAAGTAATTAAATCATTTCCTTTTAGGCAAAAAGTACAATTATTGAGAAAATAGTTAGTAGTTTAAAAATAAACTTATTAACCTACAATTTATGACATTTTTTTCCTAATAATATTTGTTCTTTTATTTGCTTTTTTCTATTTAAAAAACTTTCATAAAAAGCTTTGACTATTTTCATTATTTTTATTTTTATTAAATGTAAATTTATTTACTTAATAAATATAGAGTGTGTCGGCAATTAATCTAAATCGGATATACCTATATTATGCATAGCATTATATAGAAACAGTTAAACTTTAATATCGATTAGCCTTTCTGAGTAAACTTAATGTTTTCATTGCGTTTGCCGGAAATGCCGTGTCCTGGTTGTGCTCCCAAAACACCAAGAGCTAAATTACGCTTAATGGTTTTTTAATTGTAACAATAATTGGTGTCGCCATTGCATGAGCAACTGTCCCAAAAAAAAGAGAGAGAAAAAATCAAAACAGAAAAAAAAAACAAAAGAACCAACAAAATAGCAGGCAAAAACATGGCCATTAATGAGTGCTCTTCGCAAGTGTTTAGATGGCTACAAATTGACCAGCAACTGGGCAAATAAAAAAAAAAAAAAAAAGAAAAGAAAAAAAAAACGCTAGCAAAGCTCGACACATAATCGCTCATTTGGGCTGTGGCTTATGCTCTGTGTGCGTGTGCGTGTGTGTGTGTGCGAGTGTGTGTGTGTGTGCAAGTGTGTGTGTGTCTATAATTAAGCCTAAAAGTGCTGGCCTATGCCTTTTTTATGGGCCTTCAACTGTCCCAGCGTGCGAGCAACCAACTTGCTGACTTTTACCAGGCGAAAATCTTTGGTTTTTGTTATTTTTATTATTATTTTTTTTTCTTAGCTTTTACGTTTTGTTGGCAACACATTTGCTCTTGTGGCACAGTTGATTATGAGCATTTTTGTGTGTAGCTTGTTGCTCTCGTTGTTGTTGTTGTTGTTGCTGTTGTTGCTGTTACTGTTGTTGTTGTTGTTGGGCAGACTCGCACAGTTTTTGGTTTTGCTTGCTGGGCATCTAGCACACTTTTCTAGCATACTCTTCTGCGTTCTGCGGTCTCAAATGTGCGCTATTTTGGTTTTAAGCGCGCATCTGTGTGTGTGTCTTGTGTGTGTGTGTGTGTGTGTTGTAAGTGTGTTGTGTGTGTGCTTGTGTTAGTGCCTTGTGCTTGCTGCTGCCGCATTTGCCCAAAGGTCATTATAGACGTCTCGCCTCACCCGTTGCCCGTTGTCCGTTGCCCATTGTGAGGCCGCCAACTTCCGCTGCTGCGTTCCTTTTGGCTTTTGCCTCTGGCCTCTAAAGTGGCAATTTGTCTAGTTTTGTAAGCGCCTCTTTTAACGATAATGATGATTGCGCTTTGTTGCGTTTTTATTTAACTGCACACACACACACTCATACACACACATGCAGCTCTCCAGTGTGGTCAAGCGTCCAAATAACCTCAACACACACACACACACACAGTACATTTTCATGGACTTGCTTGCGACTTTGTTTTGCTTCCATTTTGCGGCCAAATTTGTTTTTTTTTTTTTTGGCTGTTGTTGTTTTGCCTCTTTTTGCAGCGCTATTTGCTTAGAATTTTCCGATTTTCATTCATGCTACAAATGCCAAAACGAAAGTCTGTTCATTCAGTGCCATAGTTTCTCTGTTTTCTCTGTTTTTTTTTTTTGTTTTTTTTTGTTGTACTTGCTGCTGCTGTTGTTTCCACTTTTAGCCGTGTCTGTCAACGTGTCTGTGGCATGGCTTATTTGTTTTTTCGCACTCTTTTGCTGCCGTGTCGTCGCCGTTGTTAATTTTTATGTACGGTTATATTCGCATTTGCTTTATTGACCATGCACATACATATATATATATATATATGTATGTATGTATGTATATATACGACTACAACTGTCCTGTCTAGACTATTTTGCGTGGCAGTCGTAATGGTAACTGCCAATTTGCCGTCGTCTGCCTATGCGGCAATTGTTTATTTGTTTTTATTCAACTATTTGATTTGAGTTGTGACATCAACATTTATTTCTACCAATTGGCAAGCTTGTTATATATATATATATATATATATAAATGTTTGTGTGTGTTTTTGATTTATTTTCATTTTGTATTTCAGGTAAATAAAATATACCTATTACACAGCAATTTGTAAATATTTTGCAGCAGGCTTGTTGCAAATAAAATTGAATTGCAATTTTGCCCAAAAACGCATCGTGCGCACTGTGCAAAAATCAATAAACCTTATTTTATATATAGAAATATTATATATATATATATATTCATTTTTTTTTTTTTTGCACACACACTAATATTTGTGGCTGGTCAGTGACAGAAGACAGCATCCGCTTGGCCTGGCCAGATGGGGCGGCCAATCTATCGATTTATCTTCGCCTTTGTCAAATAAAATCAACTGATTACTTTATCACAAGAGCGTAAAATAAGCACCACACACACACACACACACACGCACACACACTGTACGTGTACATGTACTAAAGAGACCCACTGTAACTGGCAACCAAGTCAGGGACTCCGACGGCATTCACGTGCTGTGCTGTGCTGTGGCTGCCACATTGAATGACTTTATCGGCTGCTAAACGTCGCTTGGTCATTTGAAGCGCACACGTTTAACCCGCTTTTACGCACACACACACGCACACACACACACACACGCACACACACATGTACACACACACATGAACATGCACAAGTTAAAGTTGACTGGCATTACTGATATATTCCACACACACTCTGTGTGTGCGTGTGTGTGTGTTTGTGCTTCGACTATTGGGTGGCCCTCTAAAAGTTTATTGCTTCATTCTGTTGTGCAATTTAATCGATGTCGATGTCGATGTCTGTCTGTCTGTCTTTCTGTCTGTTTGTCTGTCTGTCTGTCTGTCTGTCTATCTGCCTCTGTCTGTCTTTCTGCCTCTGTCTATCTGCCTCTGCCAGTGCGATTTTAAAGCGCAGCTAATGTAAATCGTTGTATTATTGCCATTTAGGGCTTAATGAGCCTCACACAATTTAAGAGGCTTGCGCTCCTCTCCTATTTTGCTGCCAGAGGCAGCCCCAACTCAAATTGGAGCCATTCCTGTTTTCGGTTTAATTTTCCATTTAGGAAATGGGCTGATCCACTTATGTTGGAGCTTTTGTGAATTCAACTATTGCCTGCCCCCTTGTGGCAATCAAGTGGCGATCAACTGTAAGTTGCTGACTGCAGCGAAACAATAAAAAAAAATTGAGAGAGCAAATGTTAAACACATAAAACCAACCAAAATCGGAGCGAATAGCAGATGATTATCTCAATGTATGAGCATAAATTTTATTCAATAATTTATACATATACTTTTCAGGCATAAAGCAGTACAATAATATTAATATTAATAACTACCAAAAGTTAAGCTTTAACTTCAACCAACCTCAGTATATGAAAGCTGAGTTTATTTTAATTTAATATTTTATTATTTTTGTCAATTCTATTTTAACATTTTGCATGTGGCTTATACTCTGTGTGTGTGCGAGTGTGTGTCTTATATTTATTATCAACTATGTTTTAACAAAATTTACAAACTTTTTGCTTGGATCTTTTATTGTACAATAATTCATAATGAATTTATAAGCAACAAAAATTGTAAAGCTTTTTTTTTATCATTTGAATTTCTTATAAATAATTTGATATAACAAGAAAATAAATGTTCATAATAAATACAAAATAAATAAATAAGTGTCACACTTTATTTTTTTATCATCAATAGTTTTTAATGTCTTAAATGATAAATGAACAAAATAATATTTTGCACTTGCGTGTTGACTTAAAAGGTTTTTTCTACAAAAAGAGAAAAATATACAAAATAAAAAAAGGGGTTTTTATTATTATTACGAAACAATAAGCTTCAATTAATTGAAGTTGAAGTTGACCCTCAGCTAAATCAAAGCTCGACACATTGCTTAAAAACTTTTCGGTTGTTTATTTGGATTAAATCACACTTCACCTCCCCCCCCCCCCCCCCAGTAAAAATACCTTTATTAGCCGGCGCTTTCATGGGGATTCAAATATTTATGCTTTTCATTAAGTTTGTTTGGCAGCGTGTCAATCATCCAAAATGCCCCAACCCAAAAAAAAATGTTTGCTTGTTGTTGTTGTTGTTGTGTGTTTTGTGTTTTGTATTTTTGCTGCTGCTGTTTTTTGGTTTTCTTAAAGCAATTATCTCATAACAGAAGAACACGCAATCCCAATGGGGTCAATCCGTGCCGATTGTGCCTCATTTTGCGCTACAATGCGCTTTCAAAGTATTTAAGTACCTCAAGCCGTTTACTAGCAAGTCGCCCAACAACAACAACAACAACAATGTCTGACAACAACAACAAGAATTTCATCTGTCTGGCAGTTAGGCAGCAAACGCTTTAACCCCTTTCTTCCATTATTGCACGCCCCTGGATTATGTATTTTGTTTATCTTCAAACTGAACGCGACGGGAGCCCCAAAACTTGTGCCCGTTGCCCTTTACTCCTCGGTCCAAAACTTCACCAAAAACAAACACGCCTACATATAAATATATATGTGTGTATGTATATGTGTGTGTGTGTTTGTGTGTGTGTGAATATATTTGTGTGTGTTTATATACATGTATATAAGTTGGCAACCCGTCTGTGCCAAGCAAAAACGTAATGAAATGCAAAATCGCTTAAGTTCGTTGTGGATGTGGCATACCCCATTCCCCTCTTTACACATTCTTGCAACCTCAAACCCTCCCTTGCTGGCTTGTAGCTCGACAACCGTTGCCCTTTGTTGACAGCGTGTTAGTGCAAACTAAATGAATTTCTCCACGGACTCTGTGGGTTTTTGTGTTTCGGTTAGTGCGTTTTTATTTGGGATTACGTTTGGTTGGGTGACTCCCACACTGCTTGCCTCCTGCCTTCGTCTGGCTGGCTGGCTGCTGCACTCATTTAACTGTGCTAATGCGGGACACACACACACACACACATACAATTAAAGAGTTGGCGGTGCTTCGCATCAACTTCAACATTATCATCATCATCAACAAAATTCTCCACACAACTTTACATTCACATAATAATCGACTTTACAAAACATGTCTGTGTGTGTGTGAGTGTGTGTGTGGCCATTGTATTCCAGTTACTGATTTTTATACCTTGTAGAAATATATTTCAGGTATATTTTTTATCGTAGTATGAATTTAATAAACAAGTCAATTTAATGCATTTATTAATGATAAATCTAATTTAGTGCATTGCTAATTTAAATATAATATTTTATTTACTCGAAATATATTAAAATGTATAGCTTCATTTTTAATTGTTTTGTAAAATTTTTATATAGCAAAACTGCTAAACAAACAGCTAGAAAACTTTTTAGACATATTTTTTTAAATAATCATAGTAGGTTTTGGTTTTTCGACTTAAACAGACATGTTTGTAATTTTACTGAATCAGTGTAAGCCTAGAGAAATTTGTAAGCGTTCGACCAGATTTCAGCAAAATATATATAAATCACATCAGGTTTGTTTATTAATTAAATAAACTAAATTTTTAATAAATTCTGTAAAAGAAATCTACTAGTCTCTCTCTCTGTGTGGTAGACTCGCAATCGTTGAACGCGACAAATATCATTTTATCGATATTAAATAATATAATATCATATTGACGATGTCAAGTAGCAGTGGCAACAACAGCGTTGGCAGTGTTTATGTTGCATCCAGTTGTGGCAGCAGCAATATTTCTCTCAATGCCGAAGAATCATCGTTTCTGGAACAGAAGCTGCTCGACTGCCGTGGACAGATTGAGGCTGGTAATTTGGAGCGGGTCGCACGCACTGTTTGGGACACGCCACGGTTTCTAATCAACAGCGATGACACGCCCACCGGCCCAAAGGCGGGCTTTTGCTATAATTCGAAGATGAGAGCAACTCGGCGGCGTTTGCTCTTCACCCAAAAGCCAGAGCAAAATGGTGTTGAGAATAGCTCAAGTCGGTCACATCATAAACTGGTGTTGCCCTCGACGCCGACGGATCTATTTTCCAAATATCGCAGCAGCACATCAATATCGTCCGTGGATAGCAACTTGGATGAGTCATTGATTGATTCTTGCCGCGAGCGACATATCAAGAATTCGTATATTGAAAAGGGTCGCCAATTGGCGCCCCAAGACAATTGGGAGTGGTGCGAATATTGGGATTTTCTCGATGATCTCGTGGACATATCATCTAGCGTTGGAATCACACGTTTCGAGGCTTATCTATCTGCTAAATCTAAGCAGACAAATGCTGCTGCAACTGCTACTGCTACTGCAACTGCTCTTGCTACTGCAACTGCAACTGCAACTGCTCTTGCTACTGCTACTGCTCCTGCTCCTGCTGAAACTAGTCAAGCTGCCTCCGGCACATTCAACGATCCGGTTGACGAACTAATTGATCCATTACGTGTGTGTAGCATAAGCGACAATGACAATGACAATGACTGCAACACGAACAACAACAGCGACAATGTGGGAAACAATGATGCAACATACTATTTCGACAGCATTGAAGAAGAGGAGGAGATTTTCATGACACCACCAGAAAGGCTCTGCGACATGGAATCCCATTATGAACTATTTATATTTGGCAAGGAGCCGACCAAGCGTGATTTGGATGTATTCAATGCTATTTTCAATTTCGATGCTGATAAGGAACGTCTGCCATTTGTGTGTGCCTGGCGTGCAGCCATGGAGAGCTTCTCCCCCGAGCAGATGGAACTGTTTCCCTCGCCGAAGAGCATGCACAAATCGCAAAAGTCATCGTTTTTTAGCAGTGCAAACAATCTGACTAAAATAAATATTTCTTGCAACAGCGATTATCCAACAGACACATACAAAAAGCTGCTTGCCACACCAAAGCTCAACGAGTTGGCACAGCGTCGTCAGCTTGGAGCAGCGGCAACGCCTACGAAGATAATGTCGCCGCCTCGACTAACCAGCATCCAGAACGGAAATGTGCAGAAAAGTCCTTCGCCCATCTTGGTATTGGCAGATTCAATGGGCAGCCACCATCAAACAGGCATCTCGTCGACTTTATTCCAAACGCCGTTTGATAAGGCGCCTGGTCTCTTTTCCAAGTATCGCGAGACGCGATATGAGCCCAGTCCCTCAATCTTCTCGCCGGGAAATGTGAATGACCAACTCAATCTGTCAGTCTGAGATGAATACTTAGGAGCAAATGTCTGAAGTGTAACTGAAAATTATTATAAATATATTAAAAATATAATGAAGAATTTTTTTTTTTTTCTTATCTTGCATTTTGTTTTTTTCAACATATTTATAATATTAAATTTTTATAAATAAATTTATTTTTTTTTTATATATGTTATTCTCTACGTATTTATTATATTTAATTTTTAAAAATAAATTCTTCAATATATTTTTATGTTTTTTAAATGCTTTTAGAAATGAAGAGTTTATTTTAATTTTTTTATATGTTATTTATAATATTACATTTTTAAAAATAAATTCTTCAATATATTTTTATTTTTCTTATATGCTTTTGTATTTATTTGTGGCATAATGTGAAATGAGACAATGAATTTGTGCAAAAAATTCAAATAAATTCTCAATTTGTGTGTTGGGTTTGCTGTGGGAGTGTTGCGCAACGCTTTTCAATGACTTCCGCATAAGTGTTTAATTTCCTGTGTATTAACATGCTTGGCAAACACACACACACACACACACGCATTGAGTGCCACAGTGCCACAGGCGGCGGCTATTGAGCGCACAACAAACGCACCTTACAATCGTTCAACATGGGGGTTGCAAGCAAAACAAGGTGCGTGCCACATCCCCCGGGCGACTTAACGATTTGTGCCAACAAATTTATTTAAAAAGGATTATCAGCAGTTAAGCGCCACGCTGGCACACTTCAAAGGCAACCAGCCGACACGCCCCTTCGCCCCCTGCCGCTGTCTGCCAGTTGCCATACAGCGCCAACCCCCTCAATTCAGCCTAGTCCCCCCCCCCCCCCCGCTGTTGTTAAGTGCAGAAATGTACAAAATTATAGAAACACACAGAGCAAAAAAAATATACAAATGTAAGCATTGATGGCATATGCAAATGTCAATGTCAAAGTCATGTCACATATGAAAAATATGTATATAAATGTATGTATGTATGTGTGCATATATGTGACATTCAATTTTGTTTGACATACAGTCAGTGGGGGGGGAGCCCAAAAAAGGGCAGTCAAAGTGACAGCTCCCAAGTCAAAGTGGCTTTATTTCGATGCCTGCTGAGTTAACCAAAGCGATTTGGCTTTGATGTCGCCAGACGGATTGGTAAAACCAACAAATTGTTAATAAAGATGCAATGCGATTAATTGTTTTTATTTTTTATATATGAATATACTAGAATTTATTAACCTTTCCCTCTTCCATTTGCATATGTAAATAAAGATTATTTATATAAAAAAATTCTCGCATATTTGGCAGCTGATAATTGTCTTAAATATTTAATGAATCCAATAAGCTTTTTATTAGTCTGCTTAAAATGCGCGACACTCAAAATATTTGTGCATATAATTTGTGTGTGTATTATTGACAAAAAAAAAAGCACTCAAGACCACGGAATGAAATTGAATGCCACAGATAGACGAGGTGTTAAATGAGTAACTTGAGGCGGGTTCATTCATTTCAGGGAGATGTTTTTTTTCTTCACATTTTTCTGCGACAGTTACTCGACTCGAATGTTCGTCATGCCGCAGCCGAGTAAATTAAGTGCGCTTCACATTTCTTTTTTTTTTTGCCCAAAAATTCAAACTCAAAATTACGGGAATTTCCAACGGTTGCTATTGCCGTTGATTTTTATTGAGGCATTCTGGGGAAAGTGTGAGAAATTCAATTTGCAGGCTTGTCCATCAGCGATATTGGCGATAATCGCGTCTGGGCCTGGGCCTGGGCTGACGGATAGGAAGGATAGGGCTGGGCTTGAATTTCACTGTTATTGAATACTTTAAAAGGTTTTTCGGCAACTAGTGGCTAAAGTGTTCGCTTGATGTCTATGAATGCCAGAGTTTGGCAAGTCTGCCCCTACTCCCTCCCCCCCTTTCAATCAATCTCTCTCATTTTCGCTGTCTTGCTTTTGCCCCGGGGCCAATTTAGTTGAAATTTATTTACTAATTGCTTATATTTGAAAGATTTTAGCTGTGACTGCTGCTGATTCTGCTGTGCTTACTCTGGGTGGGTTTTTGTGTGTGCATGTGCGGAAGTTCACACACGCCTGAACACTCGCTGTTGTAGAGGATTTCACAACGACAACCGAGAAACGAGAAACGAGAAACGAGAAACGACATGCGTGCTGTCAAACGCACTCCTCTCAAAGCAGCGCCATTCGGAGTACACTCAGAAAATCTCGATTTAAAAAAAGGAGATTAAAAAAATAAGCCAACACACTGAAAATTGAAAAAATGAAAACCATCCTTTTTCAACTTTTTAAAGGCTGGAATTTAATATTTCTAGATTTTTTCTTAACAAGTTAGAAAATACTTCCTTATTATCTGTATAGATTTTATTTAAAATTTATTCATCTTTTCAACTTTTAAGGTAGTTTATAAATTTCTTTAATTCAATTTGATTCAATTGCGCACTGAAATTTGGCAAATGAAAACGATGGTTTCCACTTTTTTAAAGGCTGGAATTTCATATTTCTAGATTTATTTCTTAATTTTGCAAGTTAGAAAAAAGTTGGTTATTTTTTGAAAATGTATTATTTCGACATTTAAGGTACTTTTTTAAATTTATTTAATTAAATTTGACTTAATTGCGCTTATCTGAATTTTATGCAAAACTTTCTTTCGAGTGTAGTTGCCACCTTCACTTTGCTTGAGCAGAAAAGGAGTTTTCTTCAACTTGTGCACAAAATTTCAAATTTCCGGGCGGTTTTCCACACACGTTGCTCCCATGACTGGATTGCACAGGATTGAGGAAATTGTGTACGCATGTTCCTGGCACTTTGCATGATGCCACAAACACACTTGTATGACTTAAGTGTGTGAGTGTACGTGTGTGTGTGTGTGTGTGTGTGTGTGTGTGTGGCCAAAACTATTTAGTATTTCAGCATTATTAATGCATGATTTCAATGCGAACACCAAATTTCAATTTGCCTCAAACTTTGAACACATTACATTAGGACAATGTTCTTGTGGTGGCTGCTGCTGCTGTTGGCCAGCTTAAAGATTAGACCGTGTTGCACATTGGCTATTAGCAACAAATTCCAACTAGACGATAAACGTTATCGCAACCAACAAATGCACTGCTCACCCCAAAATGGCCCAGCCATATGCGTTTCCGTGTGCGGCGGCTGCTGCTGCTCGTTTCCGTTGACTCTGTCTGTGTGCCCCATGCCACCACCGCCTCCAGCTTGCCTCATACAATTGTCCGGCGTACATTTGCCCGTCGTGCTGTATCTCGATTTCGTTGTTGCTGTTGTTGTTGTTGTTGTGATGCCTTGTCTGACGTGATAATCCGCAGGAATTAATAAATAAACCATTAACAAATAAACTAGAGTAAAACCCATGCAACATTGCACTGACTCGCCTCCCCCCTCTTGCAACGCCTCTCTCTCTCTTGCTTTGGGCGACCCTTATCAGTGGCACACGCCCGACCAGGCGTTGTTCCCAGGCATGGGTGCTGAGCAGGGAGGGTGGGGTGGGTGGTTGCCTTGTCGTTGACTTTCTGCAAACATCAGCAAACAAATAGCAGCCGCCCTTTGGGTAAACGCAATCGTTCGCCGATTGTGTCGATTGTGTGTACAGTGAAACGTCTGTTAACGTGGATTTACATGCATGCGTTCGCATATCAGTGGACAACAGCAGCACCGTTCGATATATGTATGGTCTGCCCGGTCCTGCTGCTGGTCTTGGTCCTAGTCCCTGCGGCGTTGCAATGTTGTTTTTACTTATCATGAATCGCACTGCGGCAATAAATTGTATGCGCCTTGCAACTCAAAGACCACAAATACCTAGCGAGGGTTGACTAATTTGTTTTATGCCAACTTGGTTGTTTACTAAGCACAAAGTAATGAAAACTATTTGTTTTCTTTATTGTGAATCCATTTGATTTTGTTTGTAGACTGCTTAAAGTTTTGCATTTATAAATAGATAATAAAATTTGTTAGTTCTCTGAAATAAATATTTGTATCTTTGACATTTACTAACAAAAAACGTAAGCAAAAATTGCTGAACTAAAATTGTGATATTGGCAGATATTTGAAAAATAATCTTTTTTTTGAGAAAGAAAATTTTTAATTTATTATAAAGCAAAATTTAGGGGCTTAATTAGACTTTCCTAGTCTGATTTAATCCTTCTTCTTGTTGATGTTGACAACTATTTAAAAAATACGTATTTGTTTTGGAAAGAAAATTTTTAATTTATTATAAATAAATTTATTATAAAAAGCAAGATTTTGTGGTTTTATTTGACTTTCCTAGTCTGCTTTAATTCATCTTCTTGTTGATGTTGACAACTATTTGAAAAATACGTTTTTGTTTTAAATAAAATTTGAATTTTATTATTAATAAATTTATTAAGAAAAGCAAGTAAATCAAAATTTAGTGGCTTTATTTGACTTTCCTAGTTGGCTTTAATTATTTTTCTTATTTCCTCAAAATTTAGTGTTGGCGCATGTAAAAACTTTATTGATCTTAAAATCAATTTGAATGATTAATTACTATTACTGTACATTTGATGACCCTCCCAACACCCCTCCCACACACACACACACATTTATAAGTATTTTCTATTGCTAATATATGGTCTAGACGAATTTGAATTTGTGAAAATGACATTTGTGCGTGTTTCGAAGACGACTTAAATTATAAGTTGATTAAATGACGGCGCACATAGCAAAATAATTGATAGTTTTGTCGTAGCATAGTTTTGGAGGGGGCCTGTGGAATACACAGGAGTCACTCTAATTAAAGGGCGAAATGCCATTTAAATATTTAAAATATATATATATATTTGTGTAGCGGAACGAGCTATCTATTGTCATCGACACTGGGGACATAGGCAATGACCGTGACTGGAATACACAGAGAGAGTCCTCGGCGGGAGTAGTCCACGTTGTCCAACAATGACGTTAATGACACTGACGAGTGCGGCAGGACGCACGCACATGCAGCGACACACAGGCAAACGAACAAACAAACAAATAAAATGTACGCACGTATGCAACAGCAACAGCAACAGCTAATGCTGTGGCAACATAGGCAGCATACATGCCACACTAGGAAAAAAACGCACTCAAATGTCATGGGCAAAATGCAAAATGAAGCAGCGGCGTCGTTCTATGCGTAACACTCACTGAGTGTGTGTGTGTGTGTGTGTGTGTGTGCGTGTACTTGCTAACACCCACAGACACACGTAGAAACGTCAACAAACGGCGCCTGATTGCATGGAAAAGCAGCAGCAGCAGCAGCAGCAGCAGCAGAGGAACAGAGAAAAAAAGCGACAACCAGTTTTGTCTGCCTGTTTGCATTTCTAGTCTGTCCATTCTCTGACTGTTTGCCCGTCTGTCTGTCTGTCTGTTTGTCACTCTGTCCATTTGTTTGTCTGTCTGTGCAACGGAACATTCAACATTTTGCCGCCATTAAAATCAAATTGCGCTTTCGTGCACGATCCTCGCCGCATAACCAAGCAGCGAGAGGGAAAAGGCTGGTAGGGAGGGGAACGGGTAGCCAGCACGGGCAATTTCGGCTATTTCAGCATTTTTTATGATTAATAAAAGCAAATGCAAATACTCAAAAAAAAACAGTCAACGAAATGAAAGCGAATCTACACTTGAACAAAAAAAAAAGATTTGAAAAATGTGCAAAAAAATATAAATATATATTTTTATTTACAATAATATCAAGTTTTTATTCCATAAAAATTGTAGAAATAACAACAAATGATAACCAAGTTCTAATTAATTTTAAATTTAATATAAGATAAATTTTTCTAAGTGTATGGCTGCTGTGCGCTCAACCCTGATTTTGGTGTTGCTGCTGCTGCACTTTGCTTTTGCTCGACCTTCACATGGGGTGCGCAGGGTGGGTGGTATTGGCATGGGTTTTGGCTGCCAGCCACCTCTGCACCCCCTTGCAACCGTGCACTCCAGCACCCTTGCAGCACTGCACCCCAGACCAGGCTGCCATCAGGCATCAGGCAAGCAGCACTTTCGTTTAATTTCTATTAGTGCTGCCGCACCGGTTGTCAATGCTGTGGCACGCGGCACAGGTTGCTGAGGTTACTATTGCCAAGCATAAGGGCGGGGGGCAGCTACAGGGTAGGATGGGGGGAACAGGAACAGGGCGCAGAGCAGACGGAATGCTTAATAATTGTTTGTATTTCTCATGGCACTCGATGTCAGTCAAAATCGTTTCCCAAATGCATTTGGTTTTACGACTGACATTACTGCTCAGAGATGGCAACTGTTTTTTTTTTGTGTTTACTAATAAAAAAAATCAATAAAAAAAAGTTAGTTAGAGAATTGAGTGCAAAGCTTAAACTAAAAGAAATTGTTTCAGTCTTAAAAAAAAGTTATGAATGAAAAATTTGTTTTGTTTCTAAATGCAAAGTTTATTGAAGATTAAATGCGATGTGTGATCTCTGGCATATCATATAAATATTTAATTGGGATGCCTGTCAAATTGTGTGTTGTCTGCCAGCCGCTAAAATCCTAATTTAAAGTTGGTTTCATGGCTTTTGACGTATTTTTATACCTTTTTAGTCTTGTGCGCTGAAAAGTATGCAGCACTTTATTTCCATTTGAAATTGCCCCCTTTTTTTGTTGTTGTTGTTGTTGTTGCTGCAACTGTTTGTTGTTTGTTTTACAACGTTTTTAACTTGTTTGCAAGGATTAGGTAAGCAACTCAAACACAACAGCGACGATGACGATGACGATGACGACGACGGCGACGATGTTGCTGGATGAATAGCAGCCAAATGTAAACTCATGACAAAAAAAAAAAAAACCAGCTATCGTCGTCGTCGTCCTGGTATTTGGCAATGCCCGCATGCTACTGCTGCTGTTGGTGTTGGTGCTGCTCCTGAAGGGTAACCTGCAGCGTTTGGCGTACGCCAACATTAAATGCATCGAATTACATTTTCTATTAAGCAGCGCGAGCCGCGGACGCAGGCAGGCAGGCAGGGATGCGGATGCGAATGCGGGTGGAGAGACTTGAACCGGTCTGCTGACTTTGACTTTGGCATTGGCCCGCCAGAGTTTTGTGGACAAGAGCGCCGCGGGTTGCCTGCGGGTCGCTGGGCTACTTTGTGGTTCTAGCTGTGTGTGTGTGTTTGTGTGTGTGTGTGGGTGTGTGGGTGGGTGTGGCCATAGCAAATGTTGCTCGTTTGTTTGCTGTTTGTTTTACAATTCATTTTTTTAACGCTTTTGCGCTGTGAATTCTATTTTTTTTTTATTTTTATTTTTTATTCCTTATCGTCCTGTCGTCGCTGTTGTCGGTGGCTGACATTGTTGTGCGGCGCCTTGAAACTGCAGTGCCTTAGTCCTTGCTACTTGCTGCTGGTCCTATTTCTGTAGCCACGTCTCTGCCCCCGCACGTTTCCGGTCTTCGTTTGCGTCTTGGTGCCGCCTTCGCCTTTGCCTTGATTGCATAAGTTTTTTTTTTTTCTAGTTGGGCTCCGGCTGCACGCGGTCCTGCTGCTGCCAAGGTCCTGTTTTGTTAAAGTTATGAAACTTGTGTCCCTGTTTCTTTTTATCTTTTATTTTGATTTGTCGTTCTCTCGTCCTCACGTGTATTTAGCCGTCTCTTTAAGCGCACATTAATCAAAGTTTTTTGCTTCTTGCGAAAAGTCGTTCGTTCGACTTTCGTCCAAGTTTGAGGGGCATTTATAAGGCAATTGTTGAGCTTGTTTTTGTGTCCGCCTCAGCGCACACGGCACAGGTGCGGGCAGCCGTCTAAACAATATTCAGGTTGTTGGCAGGATTCAGGATACCCTGCTGTTAGTTCGCTGTTTGTTTGGCCATTGCAGCAGTTTTCTTTTTGTGGAAGCATTTTAAAGCCTTATGCTTTTCGCTGTCGCACAAAGTAGCCGCAAATTGTCTTGGCTTTCAACACACATACACACACCGACACACACATACACACAGAGAGTCGAAATTCCAATGCACGAAATTTGAGCCGAAATGCAGAATACGCCAAATGCCAAAACTTTGTTAACTCTTGCGGTCAGCCAAAGGGGCAGACAGTTTGTTGCCGTTAGCTGTTTGCTGCTGACTGCTTGGCCTCTGTCTGATTCTGGATTCTCAAGCCAAGTCCAAGCGCGCCATAAAGAGCTGAACTTGTTGAAACTGTCTGAAGGTTATTACACTACAAAAAATAAATAAAGAAAACATAACGAAAAATGCAGATAGAAATTACGGCAGACAATTTGTAAAGCATAACGAATTTAATTGATAAGTATTCATAACAATTAACAAATAAAACTTGGTAATATTGCAATATTGCATTGAGCATTTAAAGTTATCGAAATCGATAATAATTATAATAACAATCGATAGATTTATTTTCACTATGAACAAAAAAAGCAAAACCTGACAAATACCTGAAAAGAGATAAGAAATTTGTTCGTTAATTCTGTGTTAAAGAAAAAATCAGCTACAATATAAAACTCTTTCCAAATGAATCTATTTTTCTTTATGAAAAACCTATTCTTATCTCAAATAGTTTGCAAAAAGTTTTACAGTTTAACAGTGTAGAGGAAAAGAAGTTCATTTTGCATGCTTTTGCATGCCATAAGAATTAAGAATTGAACTTCCACTTCTAAAGTTATATTCAAACAAAAATGCACAGACACACGCACACACACACACACCCACACACACACACACACACAGAGAGAGAGAGAGACAGAGTAGCAATGGCTACTGTTTAATTGTCTTTGAGTGTCTGCCCTGCGGGCTAAATGCTGTCTGCGTGACTGTCTGAGTGACTTATGTCTGGCCTTAAGAGAACTTTTTTTCTCTTTCTATTATTTTGTTTTGTTTGTTTTCTTTTTTTTTTTTGTAATTCGTGCAGCCAGCCTACACCACAAATGCAGCATTGAAATTTTGCTGAAATATTCACAAGGCAGCTGCACGCGATGCCCAAATGCAGGCGACGCAAGAAGAAGAATAATAAGAAAAAAAAAAGTATAGTCAGAGTCTGGGCACATTCACACACACACACACACACACACACACACACACAGAGAGATGTAGATGAATGTGTGTGTAGTATTTCAGCTGCAATTACAAGCATATGCATAAATAATAATGCACGAAAATGCTTTAAGTGCAAGTGTGTGTGTGTGTTTGTGTGTGTGTGTCTGTGTGTGTGTCTGGCTGTGAGTCTGGACGGCTAACCGTGGTTCCTGTCTCTTCTTCTTAGTGATGGGGTTGCTCAACTGGCAACAGTCTCGTCTCGTTCCGTCTCGTCTCGTCTAGCTTTGTGTGCACTTCAGCTTGAATGTGTCTGCAGTTACCCTTGAAAAATATGTGGCTGTTGTTGATGTTATTGTTGTTGTTGTTGCATAGCGTTGCACGTTGCACATTGCACAGTGCACATTGCACATTGCAACATTGCTGCATGTGCTCTAAATGAGTTCAATACACTTCGTAAACATAAACAAAAAACTGGGAAATATACATGGGGATATTTTAGCACTGTTAATTGTGCGCTCTCTTTACGCGCATGCGCATCACATACTAATGTTCTCTCTCTCTCTGTTTTTCTTCCTCTTTCACAGGTGGAGCCGAACAACAGTTGGCACTTCGTGTCCGTTCGTCTCGTCTCTCGTCGCTGTTGTGTGTTTATTTAACACACTTACTCGTGCCGCTACAGCTCAGTTCGTATTTGCAGCTCGTGCCGTGCATTACGTACGCTAAGATTCAAGCGACACAGTTTGTTTGCCAAAATCCTCAAAAAATTGCGTGTCTCTCGCTACGAAAACAATGTGAAAACACTCTACAGAAAGAGAGAGAGCGAGAGAAAGAGATCAAAAAGTATCGAAAACAGATCAGTATTTTTTCAAGCTCAATGTTAAGCGCGGCGCTGCTCGCAACGCGTTCGCCAATTTTACAACATTTTTGTTGGCAATAATCGACGATCCACAAGCGTGCTGTGTTTGAGTGTGTGTGTGTGTAAGAGTGTGAGTGAGTGTGTGTGTGTTTACACAGCTATCAGCCAAGGACCAAGGAGCAGCAGCAGCAGGAGCAACAGCAGCAGCAGCGGCAGCAGCATGTGCTCCTCGAGGCTGCTCAGCTTTTGGCTTGTCGCGCTCGGCGCGCAAATAATTTATGTGGATTATGCTCGGGCGGATTATGAGAACACTTGGAATTTATATTATGAGCCACCTTGTTGCACGGGCGCAGCAGCTGTTGGCCATCACTTGCGCCACCACAAAGGTACGTCTAAAGCATTTTCTATCCCATTTTCCTTTTTTTTCGCTTTCCGTTTTCCGTTTTCTATATTTTCATTTATCCCTCTTTGCATAATTCAAACCATAATTTCTGTTTTTAAGTAAGTGCAGCCAGCAGCAGCTGTATCAAAATTTATATACTTTACTGGCCACACACACACACACACACACACACACCCATTTGTCTGGCTAAACTAAATGGTTGACGCCCCAAAAGAATATGGCTAAACAAAAATTGTTGAGCAGCTTAGCCGTGCATACAAATCGTGGCACAACAATAGCAAATCGAACCTGGCCAAATAAGTCAACAGCTTACGGCTTATACTTAAACAGCCGCCGCGAATGCTCAGCACAAAGTTTTGGTTCCCTCATCATTTTTTTTTCTTTTCTTTTCTGGCTAAGAAATAATTTTTACTTTAAGCGGATTGTGTTTTGTTGCCGGCGAACGTCTGCATTGATTTGCCATTTCGTTTCACTTCCGTCCGTTATCCTTTCGCCATTTTGGCCATTTGGCACCCGATACACGGATGCTCGACGACGACTGCTTTTGTTGTTTTTTTTTTTGGCCATTGTCTTATTTGGCTTGGCATTGAGTTCCAACTTATAGACTCATTCGCGCCCAGCTGCCTCTGATTCTTAGCTCGGCTCAAATTAAAAACTTTTCCTCAGCTTTTTCTTTTCATTTATTTCGCCTTTTTTTTGTTTTGTTTTTTTTTGTTTTGTTCTGTTTTGTTTTGTTTGGTTTAATTGCTGGCCTGGCCTGGCCGTTCGTCTGACTGTCTGTCAGACATTTCCGCCACTTGAGCTGGCCTTGCTCAGCTTTCAGTTGTTTGCTATTAGTGTTTAATTAGTTTTCAAGTGGTGTTTTTATGGACTTAAAGTGCAGATTACGCCTGCTTGGCCTGTTTTCCTCAGATTTGTTGTTGTTGTTTTCTTCCTAATATAGATGTATTCATATATGCAGCTCTAATGGGCCAACTCACTCTCTCTAAGCTGTAACTGTGATTTCTCTCTCTGTGTGTGTGTGTGTGTGTGGCCTACATTTGCTTGTTGAATAATTAAAAGTCATTTGGCTAAACCAAACATGTAAATTGCACACAAGTGCATCAAAAATGCAGCTCACATTAAGTAATCCGCTTTAATTTACTACCACACACATTCACTTAACTCACACACACACACACACACACACACACACACATACATACACCCACTCATCCGATTACAGTGCATTACAAAAGTTTGTTGCCTGATGAAAAACAACAGACATTTGTTTGCTTAGTCAATTTACACCACTAAATATAAAAAGTTGTGCGCAAAGTTATTAATTTTTACATTGTAAAATGATGACAGTTGTGCCACGCACACACACACACACACACACACACACACATACACACATGCAGCCACAAACATTTACATTACTTTACTAACTGACCAAATTGTCATCGTGTTTCTATAGCTACAACTTGTATTAACAACGCTCTGGGGCTTGTTGCATGCCACACAGCCCCCGTCCAATATGCGAATTGTGCACAAAGCGACAACATTGCATTCAAATTATCAACTAAAACTATGTTCATATAGTTAGTAACCATTGTTCAAGTTGTTGTTCAATTTTCTGCCCAGTTTTTTTTTTTTTTTTTGCCAACATAATTCATGCCTCAGGCATACAAAATTGTTGTCATTAATGCAACGCATTAAATGAATTCCAAAGGGAATTTATTTAATTGTAAAGAAAAATTGCCGTTAGTTTGGTATTTGAACAGCAAATGAATGGAAAATAATTAAAGCAACTTTGTTGTAAATTTCATACTTAATTTTGAGCATAGACAAAAAATGAAACATTTTTACTTATTTTTTAAAGGACATCAATAAACACAACTCAGTAGTCAATAATAAATAATTATTTAAAATTATTAATCATAATATAAAACACTGATTCAACACAAAATCTTTTTTCAACTCTTATTAATTAATTTGTTTTATATAGCAAACATTTTAAACATTTTAAACTTTCTTCAAGTCAACTTTCTTCAAAAGAACAAATGTTAATTATTCATTTAACATTTAGCCGAGTGGATATTAAAGATAAATATTTTTTTTTGGGATGAACAACAGATAAACAGTTCTCAGTTCAAGAAAATCAACTTTGGACAGGTGCAGAAAACCGCAGCCATTTAAACAATTAATGCAATCAAATCAAAGACAAAGCGCAATTGTTCTAAGGCGGTTTTGTAGGCGTGGTTGAGGGTTTGAGGCGACTCCAGCTATGCAAACAGAGAGGGGAGATGGTGCGTGCTGGGGGACAGGAGACGCAGACCCTTTTTTTTTCATAAAGTGAGAGCCGAGTACAAATTTTAAGCACCCAAAGTTGTGGCCAAGGAGCCGCAAGTAGTAAAAATGGAACGAAACTTAATAAAGGTATGCCAGGGCCAAAGTAAGCAACAAAAACCAAAAAAAAAAAACAACAAAAAAACAAAAAATGGGAAATGGAAAAAAAGGAAAAAGCAGAAAATAAGAAAAACAACAACAAAGAGGCGAAAAGCAAAGCAAAGTAAAAAAAAAAAATAGCATATCAGATGTTTGCGTTGTTAATTAAAGAAAAACAAGCAAAAGTTTAATGGTGAATATTAGCGAGAAGAACCCCTTCGGCCACCCCCCTTCGGCCCCCACCCACCCGTTCGCCAACACCCGACCACACCTCAGCCGGCTAGCAAATGCCAGGCAAAAACTTGCGGCCGTTGCGTAAATAGAAACAGTAACCTGAAAGAATACGTTGACCGCCCCGCCCCGCCCCCCGCCAACAAAAAAGGGTGTAAAAATACACGAGAACCTGCTACACTTTGGCCCAACAACAACAAAAACAACAAGAGCAACAACAACAACATTTTGGTCCTCATTTCGAGCACGCACGCAACCAAAAAAGTAAAAAGGAAATACAGAAAAAAAAGAATAAAAACTGCGCACAAATGTTTTGCTTGTAAACTTAAAGAATTTGGGGCATTTAGCGCTGCCCACTTTACCAAAAAAGCAGAAGCAGCCCCAAAAAAAAACTTTTGACGATGGCAAAGTTTTGGCGCCAGGTAAGTATGTGGGTAGCCTCCAAAGTTGCTGGGGTAAATTAGCCACTGCGACAGACAGACGGACCGGTTTCCCCCTCTCTCTCCCTCTCTCTCTCTCTGTCTCTCTCAGTCTCTCCCTCTGTCTCTTAGTACAGCAATTAAGCAACAATTTTCAGGTGTTCTCGAAAAGCGCAAAAGTTTGCTGCGATTGCATTTTATAAATCCATTAACGGATTTACACAATTAAATTGAGCATTGGCCAAAAGCTGGCAGATTTTCGGCTTCAATTATTAAGTTGATGTGTGGAAAACAACAAATTTGGCAGTGGCAGTGGCAAAGCCAAAGCTAAAAAATGCTAAAATTAAGCACAGCAGCCCCTCATCAAAGTCAACAAAAAAAAAAGTACAAAACGGGAAAAGGACAAATAATCTTGAGTCAGGTATTTGTGGATGTGCACACACACACACACACACACACACACACACACACGCACACACGCTGAGTGAGCCACGCATTGATTGTGCGCCTTAAAGCAGAAAACGTGAATTTAACAAAAGCTGACAATTTCTCACACATAAAATCAATATATATTTGAGCAAACCAAACACACACAAAATGCTGCTCGGAAATGCTTGTGTGTTGCCTGTTGCCTGTTGATCCTGTTGATTCTGTATCTCCCCAAAGCAAAAAAAAAGTCATAAAATAATACGCAGTAAATCCCAAGGAGCAGTTCAAAGTGATTTTCCTTGCTGGCTCCAATTTCAGATTAAGCTTGGTTTTTTAGCCCAGCTTGTTAGCGGCAATTTGAGCAAAGCCATTATTTACAGGCGCTGTTGACCCAATTGCGTGCTGCAGCCAAACAAGAATATCATTAGACAAGCAGCAGCAGTGGCAGCAGTTGCAGTTGCAGCTGCGTTGTGTGGCAAATGCCATAATTCAACTTATGTTTAACGTTTGCCCAAACAGTCGAAAGCCGCAAGTACAAATACTTGTCTCATACACAAAAACACACACTTACCACAAAATGTAATACATCTTCATAGGCACACACACAGATATATATATATTTATGTGTGCTGCTGAGCATCAGATGTGGCATACATTTTGGTGCACCACACAGCGTCTGTAAGTGTGCCTCCTCTCCAGCTCCCTTTCTGTGTTTGTGTGTGTTTAAGTGTGCATGTTGTAACACCAACTAACACAATGACAACACACATACACACACACACACACATAGTAGGCGTTGTGTGCTTTATGCCACTCATTTGAAGGCAGCAACATTTAATGACTACAAATTAATTAAACCAAAAATGTTTTCGTGCCACTAAATTTTATTATGAAAAGTTTCTTTGCTGAGTTTTTTGTTGGTTGTTGTTTA